>OY728136.1:1289737758-1289835884 GCA_963277665.1 Viscum album | reverse complement strand
TACTTCCAGATGATGCAGATATTTCCTCAAACCACTATATGGCATGGAAGTTAGTTGAGGAACTTGGATTTTCAAGAAACAAAATTCATGCTTACCCAAAATATTGTAGTTTATTCTGGGAGGAAAATGCTGAATGAAATGATTGTATAAAATGTTTCACATCCCATTGGAAGCCAAAAGCTAATGGAACACCATCCTGTGTTCCATAGAAAGTAATGTGGCACTTTCCATTGATCCCCAGACTCCAGAATCCTTTTATGTCTGATGAAATATCAATAAAAATGTGATGGAATAATATCGAGAGAAAGAAGACTAATGATAAGTTGGTTCACCCAGCATATGTATTTTCCTGGCAGTGATTTGATGCTCGATATCCTGATTTTGTAGCTGATGTGCGTAATGTGAGTTTGGGTCTTTCATGTGATGATTTTAATCCTTTTGGGAAGATGCTTATGTCGCAAAACACATGGCCAGTTTATATACACATTTATAATCTTCCCCCATGGTTGTGTATGAAAAAATCTTTCACTTTCATGAGTATACTCATATCTGGCCCTTCTGATCCTGATGATGATATATACGTATACATGAAACCTTTACTAAAATATTTGAAACTTCTTTGGGATGTGGGTGTGCACACATACGATGAATATTTGAAATACATATTTTATATGTGTGTTGCACTTATGTGGACGATCAATTATTTTCCTACTTATGCAATGATGTCTGGATAGAGCACGAAGAGAAAACTATCATATCATGTTTGTATGAAGAATACACAATCCAGAAGACTAAAACATCATTGTAGTTTCCATTTTATGGGACATCGACGATTCTTTCCAATGGACTATCCATATAGAAATAATCATCGAAGATTTGACAATACCATGGAGACCGATGATCCACCTCATCATATGTCTGGAACTAATGTTCTTATTGAATTTAAAGATTTTAGTTTTTCATTCGGGAAGGGTTAAATGAAATTTGGAAAGAGAAAGAATTTTTCCACTGAAACCTGTTACAATTGGAAGAAGAGAAGTATCTTCTTTGATTTGCCTTATTGGTCAACCAATTTGTTATGTCATTGCTTAGATGAAATGAAAATTGAAAAAAATATGTGTGAAATGTTTCTTTCGATTCTTCTAAATGTTAATAGAAAGACAAAAGATGATTTACGGTCTCGGCGTGACTTGTTGGATTGGTTCATCATACCAAAATTGCATCCTGTGCGTATCATTGAAAATAAATGGCAAGTTCCATGTGCTTCTTATGTGATGACACCTACAGAAAAAACAAATTTTTAGAAGTACTAGAGACAATTAAATTTACTTATGGATATTCAAGAAATATATCCAAAGGGTCAACATAATAGAGTTGAAGTTAAAATATTTGAAGAATTATGATTATCACATCTTTCTACATGAGTTGATTCCAATAGAAATTCGTCATCTTTTTTCCAATAATGTAAGGGTGGTTTTTATTCAGTTGTGCCATTTGTTTATGGATCTTTGTGCTAAGAAGTTTTCCAAGTCTTTATTGTAAAAAATGTTGGTAGATGCCCCATTAATTTTGTGTGGTTTAGAGAAAATATTTCCTCCATCATTTTTCACATGCATGTTGTATCTGACTGTCCATATTCCAACTGAAATAATTCTCATAGGACCTATTTATTTTCATTGGATGTACCCTACTTAAAGAAATATGTACACATTAAAGTCTTATGTCTGTAACATGAATCATCCCGAGGGTTCTATCGTGAATGGTTACTTGGATTAAGAATGTATGGATTTTTACTCTATGTATTTGTTTGATCTTACTATAAGAATGAACAGAACAATGAGAAATGAAGAATAATAGTATGAGAAAATTGAACCTAGTTTTCCATCACTTCCTTAAACAAGAGGAATTCATGGATCATATACATTGACGACATTAAGCCTTGAAGAGCAGAATATGGCACATCACACAGTTTTGTTCAACTATGATTTGTTCGATGACTATATATTGTAAGTAAATTCAATATGTATATCTTATATATATATATATATATATGTTAATCTATTCCTATTTTTATTTATAGGGAACATAAAGCGATGAAAAATAGAAAGCATCGTTCTTTATCTTTGAGAAGGAGGGAGACTTTGCATAGCAACGAGTTTTCTACTTGGTTAAAATTGAAGGTAATAATATTATTGTTTAAAATAATTATAACAATATTTAATTATGTTTAATATTGATTTATATTTCAGGTATTGAGTTTTCCTACTGACTCTGTCTCTAGGGAAATAAGAGCTTTGGCTTTTGGTCCTAATACCGTGGTTCGTGACTGTAAATCAATTGTTATCAATGGGTATAGATTTATTATCACTGAATAAGAAAAGAACATGAGAACACATCATGATGATGTTATAATTACTACCACAATAGACTATTATGCTAGCGCATCAGATAGTAGACCATGATTTGAAAATGTAAGTTATTATGGAGTCATTAAAAAAATAATAATAATGGATTATTATTCTCATGGACGAGTCGAGATAATGAAATTCCAGTGGTTATATTCGATGATGAGGTAGGGCATATTTATTGATGATTTTGGATTTTGATTAATTGATATGACTCGCACTCTTGCTACCAATAAACCCTATGTATTGGAATCAATGGTGAAACAAGTTTTTTTTATTTTAGTTACCATCTTCGAACTGAATTTAGTGTCATTATTGAAGTAATTACAAGACATATTTTTGATTATGGTGATGAAGGAATTGACACCATCCCTACTGCCATTATAAATGATCCATTTATTACTTTTGATGACTCAGATAGCTCAATTTTCAGAGTTGAATGTGAACCTGAAGTTGTGATGGGAAATATATAAAATCATTCATTCCTGTTCTCAATTATGTTGGTTTACCTCGACTTGGTCTATTAAGGTTGGTACTATTCAAATTGATTTAATATTGATTAGAAATATGTTGTATCCGACTAGACCATTATGTGAATTTTCAATGTTTATTGGTTGCAATTTTATTTGAATTTCATTTTCTAATTTGGAATTGAAATGTATTCAAACCTACAAAACCAACATTTCTAACTTGGTTAACATTTCAATGCTTCAACTGTGATTTGTATAAAATTTGTAAAACTCTAAGACATCTCTTTAACATTTTACATGTAATGAACATGATGGTGTGTATTCTTCTGCAAAACATGTATTGAAACCTGCATCATCTACCTGGGCTAAAGAAATTAAATTTTTCCATAATCTTGACAACTACTTTACCCATTATGAATCCGGTAGAATCAATGTTCCATGATTTTAATAGATTGATGACACTTAGTAAATAACCATACTACTAAAAATTAAACTTATTTATTACATATTGTACGATTTATTAACTTCATTATATATTTGTTCAAGCTCACCTAAAACAATGGATAGTTAAATTATCCATGAATGCCCTTATTCCCTCTCATTTATTTTGTTTTTTGGGTTCCCCATTAGTTATACTTTTCTACTTACTTCCATATTTGTTTTCAAATGCAAAAAATGAAACCAATTTAAGAGAGGCGATGAAAACAGATTATGGACAACAATCATCGCATGACTGAGCTGGGAATTCCACTACTAGTGTCTAAAGTGAGTATTTTATTTCAAATATATTTATTTAAATAATATATAATGTCATGTGATTAATTTTTTTAAACATTTTTTCAGGATCCATCTATTAGGATAGAATTATTTGATGAGCAGACTAGTAGTGGTCCTAGTACTCTGGTTGTTTTTATGAGGGGGTGGTACGGGAGCTAGACGATCTGGTCGGCGTACCCAATTAGACCCTGCCCCTCCCACTGACATACCATCCATCCCACATTATGATCCCGGTGTGTCGTTAGGGACACACAAGATATTTAGGCCTCCCATGTTTTCACCACCCTTTACATTTGAGCCTCCTCACCCATCTGTACCATATCCGATGATGATTTCCACTCCCCATCCAGCATTCAGTCAGACATCCCTATCATCTTCTTTTACTTCTACTTCCTTCTCTCTGGGCTTTTATATTCCATCTTCTTCGACTCCTGCTCCACCAGAGTCTGTCCCTGCATAGCATACATTTGGACTCACTCTATCTATATAGGGTGTTCCTTCAGTTACTGCAGATCCAGTGGTTCCCATTGATTAGTCTACCATAGGTATACTTATACAACCCGAACAAATTTTTACACAATTAATTATTTTCATTAAAACATGTATTGATAAGATATTTTTTTTTCATAAAAGATACATCTACTGATAGGAGGCGGGGGCGAGGGCATACATGCATGCGTGTAGTGTGGAATCACCGCACACAGTTGATGGTGGACTACAATTAAGATAGTCAAATTATTGAAAAATTAGGGCAGCAATGTTGGAGCTTTTTTGGCGACGCTTGCCAAATACTCTGACATCATTCTTATCAGCCTAATCTCATGGAGACACCTGCCAAATGAGGTCAAGGATAAAGCTTGGGTAGAGATATGGGTAAAAAAATCTGTTTTATTAAATGAAATATATTATTTTTGTATTTATATGAATTAATATTTTTTTGTCAGCTACGGTTTAATTTCCCCGTTGGTGAGGGTGCACGACCATCGCGTCTAAAGGATTTAGGCGAGCTTTAGAGAGATTATAAGCATGATATGTACATTGGATGGAGTTCTATAGTGGGCATAGAGTTATAGGTGGTCCCTGTCATGGAAGATTGTCCATTAGAACATTACCGACAGATGATTACTCATTGGACGAGTAGCCAATTTAAGGTATTAATCAAATTAGAGATATTTAAATGAAAAAATTTCAGGTTTTTCATTAATACTAATTATTGAATTTTATTTAGGATTCATCTGGAAGAAATAGAGAAAATATTGATACTAAAAAATACGTCCACACATTGGGACGTACTACGATGCCAGATCATGAGAGGCAGCAGGTATGACAGTTTATAATTTTTCTTTACGAATTGCACATTCTATTGCTACCTCCATAATTTATTCGATTGCTAAAGTTGTTATATAATTTTATTTATGCAATTAATTATTGGTATACTATTTTTAGTTATGCTTTATTACTTTCAATGTCATTTTAGAGGCATAAATTGAATATAGAAGGATGTGTTCCTCGAGCAAAACTATTTTGCTTGAGTAGAAGGAAGAAAGATGGAAGTGCGGTTAATGAACCAACTTAGCAGAAGATTTTACGTTTTAATTTGTAGATTTAAAATTTTAATCTCTATTTTGTAACTTATTAATCTATTTATATTTCTAATAGGATACTTTAGAGCCCCTTGATGCCCAGGAACCTAACAATTTTGGGCCAAACAATCACTTACATCAGGTGTTGGAAGATGAGCATCCTAGTAGATTAATTGTTGAACTAGGAAGATTATAGTTAAAAAAAGTTATTTTCCCTCCTCGGGTACAAGTTGTAGTGCCACTGAGTTCTAGAAGGTTAAGGAATAGGAAAAATAGGCTGAAAAAGGGCCACAGAGATGGTAGAATAGTCTGCTATAGAAAACACTGCATTTATGAAACTGATGGAAGTTTTATGTCCAACACTTCCAATAGAGTCCAACACTGATTGTGATGAGTATATTTCATCGATGAATTCTATATATGGTGCACCAGGTGTAAGTTCTAGTGGAGGTTGATATGATGGAGAGGAGGAGGCTAAGGCGGCGGAGGAGGAGGGTAAGGAGAAGACCAAGGCGGGGGAGGAGGGTGAGGCGGAGGGCGAGGTGGAGGAGGAGGGCGAGGCAGAGGAGGAGGGCGATGAGGAGGCTGAGGCTGAGTACGAGGGTGAGGAGGAGGGAGTTGAGGAGGGCGGTGATGATGATGAGGACGACAATGAGGATGAGGATGAGTCTGATGATGACGGTGATGATAGTGATGGTGATGTGGGACAGTTTGATCCGTTACATTTTTTACTGATATTATTGACCTTTGATGCTTATTGATTTGTTGTGCATGAATATATGTATGATTAGGTAGGTCACATTATCTTTATTATTTTATCTATAAATAATAAAACTTGACTTGATGATTTTCTGTGACTGATTCTTCCACCCCCCTAGACTGCACCCCACCCCCATGGACAGCCCACCCACCCCCTGGACACCCTGTACCCCCTGGACAGCCCCGACACCCCTATGGATAGACCGCCCACCCCCTGGAAAGCCCGTACACCCCCTAGACAACCCCTACCCCCATGGAAAGCCCTCCAATTCCATGGACAGCGCACCCGTACCCCCCTGGTTGGGGAGAAATGATTCCAAACCAAAGATCTCCATGGTACCAAAACAAATTTCTACCTAGGATCATCCCAAACCATGAGAAAATAAAACACATCATATCCATTCCGTATAATCCTTTCACAATCTCCTCCATGCTCACAAAAATAAAGGATCTCCAGCATGATATCCATGATATTAGTAGAAACAATAATTGGTGGATTCAATGATCAATTAAAGATAATTTTCATAACTGAGGGAAACATGGATAAATTTGAATCATATATTATGTTTTCATCAATAGAGAAGAAAATAGGTCCCCTAGGAAGCCAAGAATCAAAACATAATAAAATAAAATATACATTCTCAACCAAAATGGAGTTGGTCTCTATGAAGATCTCATAGCCCCAACACTTTCTTCCATGTCCATGAAAAATTCCATTGGACTTTTCCACCCAAAACATGGAGCGACCAAGTAGGAAAATGTGATCATAGTCAATTGAAAATGATGAAAAATAAGTATTAAACAGATCCCAAACATTTTTAACCATGGAAGAATTATTCCATTTCCCATCCCACTTAATACCTAAGCATACCTCCTCCTTAGTATAATTCTTCAATTCCAACTCCACTTAATCCCTAGAAGTAACAATATAATGAAATTTTGAAAGAATTATCTAATGATTGGATTTAATGGACTTAACCAATTTATTTAGTCACGTGAAGTGATGAAACCAATAATATTTCAGCCTATGTAAAACAGATTGAACAAGTTGTAATAGTCCAACAAAGGAAAAAAATTATTTGACCAAACATTAATTCTTATAAAAATTCTCTCCTCCAAAACCATACAGTCTATGGATCTAAGATTGGAAGTAATAAGGGGAACCCCAAGGTAGAAAAGAGGAAGAGATCCTACCTTAATAACCATAGAATCATCAAAACTATCCCAAACATTTGAATAATTTCCATCCAAGAACATCATGGCTTTTGAAAGATTAATAGTCAATCCAGAAAAGGAAGAGAATAAATCTATGTCATATTTCAATACTGATAAATAATATATATTTCCAAATTAGAGCAATAAAATATCATTCAAAAAACAAATATGGGAGATGGAAGTCTTACCACAATGCTAATATAACTTGAATGAGTTTCAAATAGATATTTGAGACTTCAAAATGTGACAAAAGTCATGTATGAAAATCACAAAAATGAGAGGAGATAGATCTTCCCCTTGCCTCAAACCTCTCTTCCCATGTAAATAACCTTGAGAAACCCCATTTATATTCACAGAGATCATTAGAGAGGAGAAAAATCTTTTAATCTAGGAGGAGAATGTGGCTGGAAAACCAAGAAGGTCTAAATCATTCCACATGAACTCCTGTATATTTCTAATGATTCCAAGATCTAGAAGGAAAAGAGTGACATCCCTCACTCGGGACAGCCCTCCCACCCCTAGACAACCCCTACCCCCGTAAAAATCCCCCCACCCCCGTGGACAGCCCGCCAACCCCCCCTATACACCCCCATAGCCCCTGGATAGCCCGACCACCCACGTGGATAGCCCGCCCACCCCCCTGGACACCCCGTACCCCCTGGACACCTCGTACCCCCTAGACAGCCCGCCAAACCCCGAGGACACCTCACCCACCCCTAGAAACCTCCTACCCTCCTAGACAGCCCCTCCACCTCCATGGAAAACCCCTACCCCTTGGACAGCTGCCCACCCCCATGGATAGCCCGCCCACCCCCTGTGGATAGCTGGCCCACCCCCCGTGGACAGCTCGCCCAACCCCCTAGACAGCCCGCCCACCCCCCTGGACAACCCCCAACCCCCTAGAGAGCCCCACCCACCCCTTGTGGACACCCCCACCCCTTGTGGACACGTCGCCCACCCCTGGACAGCCCGGCCACCCCCATGGATAGTCCGCCCACCCCCCTGGACACACCCTCCCCCCATGGACATCCCCCCAACCATGGACAGCCCACCCATCCCCCTGGACACCCCCTACCACCTTGGACATCACGACCACCCACATGGACAGCCCACCCACCCCCTGGACACCCCGTACCCCCCTGGACAGCCCCGCCCACCCCTGTGGATAGCCCTCAACCCCCTGGACACCCCTACCCTCTGGACAGCCCGAACACCCCTGTGGATAGCCCGCCCACCCCCTGGACAGCCCTACCACCCCCGTGGATAGCCCTCCCACCCCTTAGACACCCCTCCCCCTGTGGACAGCCCCACCCCCACCCCTATGGATAGCCCGCCCACCACGTGGACACCCCAACCCCCCGTGGATAGCCCACCCACCCCCCCTGGACACCCCCACCCCACGTGGATATCCCAACCACCCCCCTGGACACCCCTACCCCCTGGATAGCCCGGCCACCCCCTGGACAGCCCCACCACCCTCGTGGATAGCCCCTACCCCCTGGACACCCCGTACCCCCTAGACACCCCCACCACCCCCATGGAGAGCCTTCCCACCCCCTAGACACCTCATACCCCCTAGACCCCCCCCCCATCCCCATGGATATCCCACCCACCCCCCTAGACACCCAAAAACCCTACCCCCTAGACACCCCCCACCCCCGTGGACAGCCAGCCCACCCCTAGGACACCCCTACCCCCAGGGAAAACCCCCTACCGCCCTAGAAATCCCCCAACCCCCTAGACAACCCCCCACCCCTCTGGGCACCACCCCACCACCTGGACACACCCACCCCCGTGGACACCCACACCCCCATGGACAACCCCCACCCCCTTGGATGGCCCCCCACCCCTTTGGACACCACCCCACCACCTGGACACCCCCAACCCCCTGGATTCCCCCCACCCCTCTGGACCACTCCCACCTTATAAAACCTCCTTCACCCAACCCCCTTGACGACCCCCACCCCATAGACATCCCGTACCCCCCTAGAAAGCCCCCCCCCCCACCCCTGTGGATAGCCCACCCACCCCCTAGACACCCCCTACCCCCTTGGACACCCACCCCAACCGCCTGGATAGCCCCCCACCCCTAGACATCCCCTACCCCCTTGAACAGCACCCCCAACCCCCTGGACAACCCCTACCCCCTTGACATCAATAGCTTATTTCACTCCTCAACAATATATAATGCCAAAATAATTGATAAAAAATCCAATCCAATCCATAAGAACATCAATGTCCACCTTTTTATTTGTTTTACAATACCATCAAATAACTCTTACACCAATATGTTTGTATCTTTTTCCACATTATTGATAATAAATACAAAGGATATATTTGGATCATCTCATTTTGTTTAAATTCTCTAAAAAATACCATCTTATCCCTATTTTACTTAGAATTATATCCTGCATCACCTTTTGAGAGAATGAAATTTTCACTAACAACTTACCTAAGAGACTTTGGTTAATCTACTTTATATATATATGGGATAACATAGAAAATAAGAGAGAATTAACCAATACATAAAGGTTGTACATTAATAAACTCAACATGTGATACCATTTTGAAATAAATCAAATTAGGGGTTGTATAACAGATCCTTCATAAAGATATAGTTTACAGTCAACTCAATACACAGATTATAAAATTCAAGAATAAGACATAATATGATATTTTATGATTTTTAATGGGGGAGATCATTGTAAACCTCAAGTGCATTTATAGACCAGTGGTATAGAATGATAGGTATTTTGTATTGTGAACTTTGTGTTATTCTGCAGGTAAATGCATACTACTTCTAGACAAATTGTAGGCACTAGGAAGTTTCTTGCTTCTAAACAAATTGCAGGCTCTATACCAACGGTTTCCAAACCTGTTGGTATAGAATTGAATAACCCACTCTTTACCAACGGTTTACTACCGTTGGTAAATGTCTTAGTTCAGCCTTTACCAATGGTTTCTGAAACTTTTGGTAAAGGCTTGGTATTATCAATATTTAGCAACGGTTTTCATAAACCATTGGTAAAGATCTATTGCAACAGTTTTGAAACCATTGGGAAAGATACTATGATTTCTGGTGGATTTTACCAACGATTATTTGATAACCCGTTGGTATAAGCCTATCCCCACAGCTTGATTTCCAAGGGTTGGCTAAACCATTGGTATAAGTGTTACCAACGGTTATGCAGGCTTTACCAATGGTTTAAAACCATTGGTATATACTAAATTTCTAGTAGTGAATCAAAATATTACACACAAGTGGAGTTTCGAGATTATCTCATCAAAATATGGAAAAGGTAAGAATCACGCGAGAGATTTGTTTTTTTCATGAAATATGGTTTATGTGACTGAAATATTTTCATGCAAAAAAGAATGTATGAAAGAATCTTATGCACCAAATACGATTTAAAAATTGAGTTATTCAAAAGATAAGTTTTTAAATAATCACATAAAAATTTGGTAAAGGCATGAGTTACATGCAAAAGTAGAACTTGGGTGAAAAGGTCTTATGCACCAAATATGATGTCAAAATTAGGCTTATGTACATGGGGAAGGCACACAAGGATCTTAAGAGTAGGGTCATCTAGGTATATAAATTTGTGGATACCCCCTTTTAAGATGAATAATTTTTTCTATTGAATATTTGGTGTCTATTTCTTGTGAAAGAGTTATAAGCATAAGACTTACACATAATAAATCGTGTGTGTAGAATGTTCCTTGTGGAAATCAAGACCAAGAGAATCTCATGGTTTAGTTACACATAAGATAAGGGTTGAGGAAAAGAAATATTGAGTGAAAATTCTAAAAGTTGCGTGTAATAATAGGTGTTGTGCATAAGTGATGGGTTGTGCTCCTTTAAAGTTTTGAATATTCAATTTGTTTGATCACTGATTTCAAGTGCATCAATTTAGGACTACAGTGCAATACGATTATCATGCTACTTAGGGAAAAAGACAGAAATTCCAATCTAATGAAGAAACCTTTAAGTCATTAAACTGAGAAATACTTCTCCCAAAGTAGTTAGCTGGGGGGATTTGATGGAAGTTTTCCAAGGGAAGCAGTGTACTATCCCTAAAATCTTGTAAGGCAGTGTTTTTATCATAGAGTGACTATGTCTAAACTTTTTTACTCCACAACTAGTAAAGATTAGTGGATTTTGGTATGACTGAAAAACTGTCATCATATACTCCTTGGACTATACCTTAGTGGTAAACCAAGTAAAATTTCTATGTTGTCACTCTGCATGTGATTGTTTGATTACAACATGATTCCATAAAGACATGTTTAACAAGTTCCTACCAATGTGGGAATAATATCCATCACTTTAAAAGAAAAATTTAATACCCTGATTCACCCCTCCCCTCTCAGGTTGTTCCATGGTCCTACATAAGGATTTTTTTTAGTTAATATCCCTAGTAAATCTTAATTAATATAAAAGGATGTCATCATAGATGGAAAATTATTTTTAAATATCACATGGAATAATTATTGAGGAAAATAATTTTTTCATTTCAAAATCGCTTATTTTTAAAAATAAAATTGTGTACTTGTAAATAAAAAAATTCCTTTGAAGATAAACTTGTAAATGATGCTTCAAATCATTCAGGTGTTAGGAAGGTGGTAAAATTATCTCATGTCCTATAAGTTAAAAAATAACATTCCATCTGTATTTTTGTCAGAAAAGTCACAAAACACCTTATTTGAAAAATGCAAAATTCCTTTCAAACCGTTTATAAAAAATTCAAACATTGGTAAAAATGAATTTAATTTTTTTTAAAGAATAGTAGAAACCATATTTAAAATATTTTTATAAAACATGGATATAGAATATAAATATTCCACAATGGATTATTAAACAAAAACAATCCGGAATAATGATGAGATTGTGAAATAAACCTTTACCTCAAGTCTCACCTTTTCTTGTTCACATTAAAAATTACTATATAATAAATATGGATTTATTATAAATTTATTAAATAAAAATATAATGATAATACCATTTATTATTTATTTATAACATCTTATCACCCGTTTATTAATAAATTGTTATTAAAATCACTATTCTGGGTGATAATTGCTTTATTTTCCAAGCATGTTTTGGTTCGGCAGTCTCAGTACTTGTAATTTTATCATGGTCCCATAATTTATAAAATGTTATTAATGGTATAAAAATTCTATATGTTTTTAAAATAAATATTTATCATCGTTCATACCAATTTTATATATAAAAATGAATTACATCGTTCATGGAGACGGCATGCCATATGCATGCATAGACACTATTTCCATTTTTTGACTAATGGAATGAAAGAAAGTTAATAATAATTGACTTTTATATAATTATTATTATATCATATATATCATATATATATTCATAAAACTCATCCTTATTACCATCCATGTGAAATATAAATGAAAATCAAATCACATCGTATCGTGGAGATGATAGTCCATACGTACGCATGAGTGACGTTATCGTTTCCCAAAAGATTGAATGATAAGAATTTAGGCATGATATTATCATTATATAAGTATAATAATTTTATATATATCATATATAAACCTTAAATCCATCATAATTCCCATCTATAAGATATGGTGATAAAAAATTAATTGTATCGCTATGTGGAGATTGTTAGTCGTAGGTACACACGAGCGGTACTTTAACTTATTATTTGATGGTAAAGAGGGGTATAATGGTGTTTTCATAATCATAATAACATTTAATAATATTTATCATACTAAATTTATTATTTTATTATGAATATCATAGATTTATAATAGGTAAATAATAATACAAAAAGAAAGTTATCGGTTAGACCGATTACCACTTTTTTGAAATGACTCCTTTAGATCTCTTCTGAAGGGATCTAAGGTTAGTCCTTTGGGAATAAAAGAACCTCTAGAATGTGTCTAGGTAATTTTAGAATATAATATCATAGATCATGGTTATTATATAAGGCTCAATGTGGTGTAACGAAGTGAGTGGTGAGGTGTCCTTTTATAATTTAGGTGAGGGGAACTTTTGGAATTTCTCAAAAGGATAAAATATATTAAGAATATTCTAGATCCAAATGATTCCAAATAACTTATAAATTAATATGGGATGATATTTTAGATCATATATTATCCTATTTTTTATTTTTTTTTAATATTTTTTTAATTTTTAAATAATTTAATAAAATATTAATCCCATAAAATATCATTATTGTCAATTTTGATACTATTCATTACTTTGAAATTAAAAATTTCAAGAAAAAAATTAAAATTCAAAAAAAATATTTTATTATATCATAAAAATGTCATGGTAATCTATAGAATTCATGTACCACCTTAAATATCTAAAATTAAATTACTTATAATATTTTTATTATAATTTATTTGATTTGGTCATTAATTGAATATTTTTTGCATCAGTGTTGTGTAAGTATTTAAGATAATTATTTATTTCCTAAAAATTAAAAAAAAATTACCATGTTGAATATAAATATTTTATAATTAAAAATAATATTTATTTTCGAACATATCCTCTGGATAACCCCATATTAAAAAATTATAGTTATTAAAAATAGAAGTGTGACATGTTTGACTTTTCTTGAAATAAAATACCATAAAGGTCATAATCTCATCCAAATGGAAACAAAAGGAAAAAACCCAAAAACAATTATGATTATGTAAGAAATTAACTCATAAAATAAAATTTATGTGAGTGTTTTGGTTATTTAATAGTCCTTATTATTTTATTTTTAACCTAAATTACCTGATTTGCCCTTACCATGGTAATAAAAATACAATAGATACTATTCTTAATGACCAAAAATAAAAGTGAACTATTTAAAAAATTTAGACCCTCTAATTTAAAATATAAAAAAAATTATGATTCAACTCATAGAAGTAGCATATTTTAATTTAAAATTAATTCCACAAAACGCACTGAAAAACAATTTTCTTGAAAAAATGCATTTTGAGCCAAAAAAGTTACTTATAACAAAATAAGGTATAAGGTTGATTAAAATGTAATTAATCAAACTATATATAACTAAATTTTGTTAATTTGAGGTAAAATTCAAATCATAAATGAAAATTTTAATATAAATAAAATGAAAATTTTATAAAAATTGATATTTTTTCATTATTCACTGAAAAATTAATCTTTTTGAAATAAATATAAAAAATAATCCTAAGATAATTTTTAATTTATGAATTAATAAATTAAATTTATTTTTTCAAATTTATTTTCTAAAACCTTTAAAAATTAATTATAATACTAACTCATAAGAAAACCCATTTTTGTAGAAAATGTATTTTTGAATAATAGAATAACTTTACTAAAAATTTAATGATTATTTGCTAATAATTTATCAATAGATTTATATCAAGTAATAAATTTATATATATTTTATAAATTAGTAAATCATATTCATACCCCCCAAATTAATGGCTAGGTTATAACTGTCACATTAAATAATAATAGTGTGTCATGGTTCATTTAAACTCTATGTTACGGGCAACAGAAGCTATCGAAGAAATAAAATTATTTAAAGATAAATATTTCATAAAAATATTGGGGTGTTATAGGGACATTCCCCACTTAAATTTACACACTTCTTACTTTATTCAATTTAGATAATCATTAACCTCCTAATCTAAATAGAGTCCCTAACAGTAATAGTTTCTTACCACACTAACTCACCTACAATCTTGGGATCATGCCTTGAATGATCCTCGATAAATAATGGTGGTTCCCATGTTTCAAACTTGGTAAATGGTCAATCCGGCATTCTTTCACCCCATCCTTGATCATTGAAGGTGTGGAACATGTGTTTCAAACATCTTTAAAAGTTTTTCCCCACCCATAGGTCATTCCCTTTTTACTATCCTGGTCTTGGAATCCATGATTTACCCTTTCGGGACTTCCCCAAGTTGGTAACTTTTTTCACTTATTGTGTAGACCCCCTAAAAATAATGGGAAATATACACCACTCCTTGTTTCTCACATTCAACATAGCTCACATGGGCTTAGGATTTGGTAAGGAATTTCCCTAATCAAGATTGACATGCATAAGCACCCCGTAAACAGAGTTACACACTTGTTGCCCAAACTTTATGATCTTAAACTAGGAGTTCATGTATAAGAATCGCAACCTTAAACTATGTGAGAGTGACCTTATAAATGTTCCATGTGTCATCGTGTCTCCCTGGCCCTCAACTCAAGTCTGATTAACTCTCATATATGATACAGATACTCCTTTGAGACACACCTCCCATGGTCCAAGCATTATGACCTTAAACTATTTAAAACTCCTAGTCCAATAATTATGAAATTAAACTATTTTTGAATTATTAGTCTGAATGGTATGACCATAAATAATCCAATTCTGTATGAATATACATATATCATGTTAAAAATAATTGGGGAAACCTAATAAAAATTCATACACCCACCAACTGGGTAAATTTTGCATCCTAGAAAAAAGTAAGGGCTTGAATAAAAAGGTTCAAAACCAGAAGGACCCATATTGGGCCTCAAAAAAACTGGGTTGTGCTCAATGTACCCATAATTTCAAGAAAATGTTAAATCTAAATATCAACTCCCTTTTCCTCATGAGCTTCTCTATGAGGTTCCAACCATGTATTTAATATGTATACATCCAACTACATCGAATAGACGAGATCTATTCATGATGGTTCACATGTCCTAGTCACAAGATGATAAATTGTGCTATGAACATCCTAATCACATGATGTCAAACTATGTGATGCATCATACTCACCATAAGGTGTTAAACAGTGTGTTTAATGTCCTTACCAAAATACATTAAATTGCATGCCCTCATCCACATTGCATGATGTAAAAATAAAAAGAATGTTAAGTCATTTCCTAGGAATCCCTTTCCTTCATTTGGTTTTGGTCACATATCATATAGTTAGAGTTCTTCGGTCACTTGGAATCCAAGACAACACCCACCTTGTATGATGAGTCTAACCTTTCTTCAAACCGATACACCTAGAAAATGTTCTCAAATCCATAGTGGCATAATCTTGAAAGTGTTAAAATCCATTTAAACATTCCATTATTTAATCCCCATGATTCATGTCCTCCTATATTTGGTTCCTTATTATATTATTTGTCTTAATGGACCCCCTAATGTAAATGGGGCCTAGCCACACTAGCTCACCTACAATCTTGGGAACATGGCCTGAAAGACTTCTAAAAACATTTTTACAGGTCAGTGGTTTTGAACATGGTAAATGGTTGAATCTCATATTTTCCCCATACTTTGTGAAATGAGAGTGGAATATATTTTACAAACATGGTCAACATCCATCCTTTATCGTTATGTTCCCCGTTTTTATTCCAAATCCTAGGCATTTCAATTTATGTTCATCATCACTCCACTTTTTTAGGTATAATTCAACACCCATGGTGTTACCCCATTTATGCACTAATGCACATTGAAAAATAAAATTGATTTTGAAAAGAGTCTCATTCTCTAGTGAAAGTTTCTTGGTCTGGAAACTCTCATCAGTCAACAAACAATTTAGAACCTAATTTTTCAGACCTTATCTGTAACTCTCATAGAAATGTGAAATCCTATTTTTGTCCCTTATTTCCCACACTGAGTATGACTCACGTGGGATTAGGGATTTATTTTTTGTTTTTTCACTGATATAATTGGCAGATAGTAAAAATAACACATTTAAGCATATGGAAAATTGAAATAAATCATTCCAAATTTTTGAGGAGGGTCATCCACATATCAAATCCAATACTTTTTTCAAACTAAAATAATTTCTTTAAGTCTCATCCCCAGTGATTGAACACTTGATCTCAACTAGCCTATGTATAGTAGTATCCAAGGTCCACAATTGCTCCTCTATATTAGATTCTTCCTCCTCAGTAGTAAGGAAAACTTCATCGGCCCTAATTCACACCCAATCTTACTCGTCTTGACACTCAGCCACCATAGATTCCACCTCCACTACCCTAACCTCAACTAATGTCAACTGATCCCTCAATTGGCCATTGATCCCCACTTGAGAAATGTCAATGGCTGTATGCTCTTGCACCAAACCTTCTAGTTGAGTGGTCTCCTCTTCATCCACCTAGAGTGGTTGAGTGTCTATAGCATTCTTCTTGTACTATGAGAAATAAAACTCCTACCACTCAGCATGCACCCAATCAATGATAAAATCTTAAGCTAGTGTATGGAGGATGCTAGAATCCACCCCACCAGTACCTAGTCTAACTAACCAATGGTGGAGAGGTCATAACTAGTTTGTCATATCAACTAGTGAAGTGAGAGTGATGAAATTATGTGCACTATACCATGAATTATGTAATATGACTTAGTTTACATTAGTGAAATCTGATCCAGAATCCTAAAATTACCCTGGTGGTGTAGGTTTTTACTGAGGGAATATCACCAACACATCAATGTCAAGGTCATCAGTAGGAAAGTCCTCAGGCAGTCTAGGCCCCAAGTCTAGGGAAAACATGCCTTTTCCAGATCATTAACCTTCAACAAGAGTTTCATCCACATATTGAAGAATTTTTAGGTATAATCAACCATTGGGTCCTCCATAACCACCTCTATTGGTGGAATGATCTTGACCACCTTTGTTGATACCTCAACTCTACCAGCCATCACCTACAGTACTTCTGAGGTAGGCATGGTCATTATGGCCTCCTAAACTATCTCCATTTTTAGAATGATTTCAAACCCATCTATTTAGTATTTTGTCCCAATAGTCACTTCCTACATCACTTAGGTGGTTGGCCTATCTACCACAACTTCCTTGACTACCCTCATCGAGGGAATCAACTCTTTTTTTGTCTCTATAGGGACAATAATGACCAATATCATTGCCTTAGTTGTAGGATATACTGACTCAGGAATCACCAGAGGTTTCTGATCTCCAAACATTGTTTTAACTATCATTTAAAGTACATGTTTATCCAAGTATGACTTATAGAGGTAAGAAATTTAGGAAAAGGAGAATAGGGGAGAAGTCTTGTAGGAGTGATATAGACTGAACAACAACTCAGAAAGGTTTACTAACAGTCCCCCAACCATAATAAGCTTCCCCACAGATGGATGTACAGATTATATCCTAAATAAAATAAACACATCAACACATTTTCAAGAAGAGATCCTCATACCCATATGAGGAATGAGGGGTTATCAGGAAACAATTGAGACTGTTGAGTCATCACCTCAAGGATTGGGGCTCCCTCATCTGGAACTTGAGGTTCATCATTGACCTCCCCTTCCTTGGTTCTCTATCATTCCAATAAAATTAAAAGGAGTTACACAACAACCTTGATGGGTGGAAAGTGTTTAAAACACAAAAAATAAAATTTACTTAATCAACAGTAGGATCTCCTTTTGATGGGGAATCCAAGTAGGTATCACTTCCCCAGGATTCCTCCTATTTTGGTCCCTCAATACTAGCCGCAACAGTAGTTAGTTGGTCTATATAAATGTCTTGAGGGGAAGGAATTCCCAACATCACCTTTAATCAGGTATTCTAGGGGGTGTAATGTCATGAGAATGAATCAATTATTCAAACTCCTAGAGATATTGCATCCCCTCATCTTGGGAAGCAAGGAATTATGCTCTTATATGACCCAACCCTAGAAGTTTTATACCCTCATAGAGAAAATGAAGCCAAAACTCATGGAGATAGTAGAGTTTTTTATTGATTCCATAGATCTCCCAAGAATTAGAAAATACATCATTATTGGGAATATCTAGGTGACATAATCACTTATTTGTATCCTAGACTTGTTCCCTTGGAACAACTCCATAGGGTGCACCTTCCTACCATATTGGCTTCCCCGGGAGTGCTGAGTATGTTTATAGTTCCCTCAATGAGGCTTCCACCTATGTAGAATAATGAATTGTTATATTTTTTACCACTAAATTTTCCTCTAAGGCATTCCTTTCTCACTTATTTCCCTCAACCCTACAATTATGGGGGCCATTATCCATTATTATCCCAAGTTGTGACATCCCGAAACCAAATTCCACTCAGAGGTGCCCAAATCTTGGTGGGTCACTAGGCCTCAAGCATATCTCCTCGAATGCCATAGGCTTCGAACTAGCAGTGAGGGACTGGGGGTTTCTATGGGGGGGACTATGACCTCATTACCAGAGTGTAACACATCAGATAAATAGAATAACATGTAAAAATTGGATGAATTATAAGAAAATAGATTAAATAAAATAAGAATACTGAATTAACAAACAATAAGAAAAAATAATAATAATATACATAATTTTATGATACATTTCATGTCTCTATAAAACTAGAAAATATAGAAACAAGGCAGCATGCACAACATGCTACACAAAAGTAGAAAAAAGAAACCAAAAAATATCCAATCATCTTGAGCTATAGCTCGGTCATCTTCTACCAAGATCCATAATAACACGAGGAAGAAATCAAGTGTCTGAAGTGGTATGCTTCCCTTTGTCAACACATGTATACATGTAATCTTCCAGGGTTTCAATGGAGGCATGGATAGTGTGTGAGATAAATCTTAGTAGGACACCAACAATGACGTCTATAACATCTAGTTCGTATAATATAAACTTAAATAGTGTGCAAGAATGCATGTATAAAAGTAAAGTAGTGTAGTAACATAAATACCCAAGTACCTACTTTAGCCTCAGCTGGTGTTTGAACATATAACCATTTCATTTATTACTTATGTTCCAGTTTATATAAATAGGTAATGTGAGGTATAACCAGCATGGACATCTTGATATGATAATAATGAAGGATCCAAGATATAACAAGGAATCCTAATGATATTAATAATGAATAGGTTCTAAAGTGAAAACCATAGAAACCTTGACCTCAGGGATCAAGCCAACTCAGGTAGTAACTATAGAATGGCTATAAGGGTAAGAGTGTAATCCAAGGATCATTGCACAAGGAGTTCTACAATAATTTAATTTTAACTAAGTCCAAGGAAAACATCCAAGGTAAAATGGGATAAGTAGGGACCAGGTCCAAGGGAGTACCAGAGGCCCCTCATGTCCATAGAAGTCACACTGGATACAAGGAGTGTATACAAGGCATACTATAATAATAATGTAGGGATCATATGGTGTCTTACTAGACATCCACTGAATATATGAGGATCAGGTTCCATGGTGGGTCTCACCCTTGGAAACCTATATCTTTGAATCAGATTGGTGTCAATTAGTGATCAAGGAATTACCTTGGCAATCCAAGGCTAACTCAAGTCTGACCACTCCTATAATAGTGTCATGGACCATATGTGATTGCCACCTTATAATTAATTAATTAATTAAGTCTATGTAATACTCGTGCCTCTTAACAACTCATTTGGCCCAATCCATTGCCTTCCATTAGTTTGATAAGGCTAAGAGGGTCATGCAACCATTTCATTAATTTCATAATTAATTACTTGGTTCTCTCCTTTACATTTCATATACATGAAAAGGTGGGATAAGGATGAGTGACCATTTGTTGCTCATTAAATATAAACTAGGACAAATGATATCAATAATACACTTTACAATTACTATTTAAACATTCAATTTGGCTAAGTCATATAAATAGTATACTTTATAATTCCATTTTAGATTAATTTATCAACTTGAAGCACTTACCTTAGGTGGGTCAAGTGTTACTAACATGTTCAAAGGATAAATTCACTACTATAAATCTCGTTTTTAACAAGGATGGTATTTATCAGCGCTAGAAAAAAAACACTGATAAATGGAATATTTATCAGCACTAACAAATTTAACCTTTTATCAGCACTTTTTTTAGCGCTACTAAAGGGAACCTTTATCAGCTCTTTGTTTTTGGCACTAATAAAGGGTATCCTTTATTGTCACTTTATTTTTAGTGCTAATAAAGGGTAACCTTTATCAGTGCTTTAATTTTAACATTGAAAAATATTTATTTCATCAATGATTTTTTAGCACTGATAAAAGTCTGATTAAATAAAATAAAATGATGAAATAAATAAAAAATAAAAATTGAGTTTATTAAAAAATATTAAAAAATTTATTAATTAAAAAATTATTGATAAAAATGAATAAATTGAATATACATTATTAAATATTAACATTTTATTAATAAGATAATTATGATAATTAATGTTATTAGATTGTATATATTAAATATATATATATATATATATTAATGTATATAAATATGAATTATATATTATAAAATATTTATGTGCTTTATATTAAATAGTCACATATTTATTGAATAATGATTTATAATTAATAATTAATATGAATTAATAATATTGACTAATTTCTTTGTATTCGACATATAGTTGAATGTCGTTTGATTTTTCAATTTAACATAGATCAAATCTGTGTTATATTGATTTCAAATATAAGTAATTATAAATAAATCATTATAAAATTATAATAAATATATTTAAAAAGGAATATGTTTACTATATTTATATTTATATATATTTATTAATTATATATAAATATTTACAATTTTTTTATTTATAATTATAATTATAAATACTTTATATGTGCTTAAGTAATAATAACTAATAAAAGAATATTTATCAGCACTTTTTTCATACTGATAAAGATGAGGCTTTATCGGCGCAAAAAAGAGCCTTGATAAAATTAACATTTATCAGCCTTATAATTTTAGTGCTGATAAATATTGATTTTGTTAGTGATGATAAAAGCATCCCGATCTAATTAAAAAACCCTAACCATCTATGAACTCGTTGTGATATCATAAGCTTTTCATGGAAGACATTGTCTGCCAGCACTCCTCCTTGATGAATTGAACCTAGAATCACACCACTCGACTTCCTCTCGAACGTCTCTTCTGATATCTGATGTTTTATTAAAGTTGGGGTTTCTGAAGATGGTTTCAGATTTTCTTCAACCTAGTGAGGTAGGCCCTCCGATTTTCTTTATGTATTTTTTGTTTCATTTTTAATTTCTTCTTTGATTATGTTGTTATTTATGGTCTGGTGATTGTATACTAGCAAGGTAGGCCTTCCGATTTTCTTAGTTTCCAATTTTGATTCAATTATTGATCACACATGGATAGTTTATTGTTTCTGGACTTGATGGTGACACATGGAGTCACATGGAGTTTTGTTGGTTGTTTTATTTTGTTTACATTTCAAAAATTTATCACCCAATGTTATCATAAATATTTTTCATTATTTATTTTATCAATGGTATTCCATACATGTGAAATTTCAGAAATTAGAACTGGGGATTTTGTGTGTGAGGTAGTTGAAGTAAGGTTAAGGATTTATTTTATATTATACTGATTTATATCTTCTTTTTTCTACTTATTTGGGATGGTGTGGTAATCCAATGTATGGATGCATCATGGAATTTTTTATTTAAATTTTCTTTCTACTAGTTTTATTTATTTTTTGGGCAAAATCATTCCCACTATGTTCTTTTTTCATGCCCTGGTGCTTGTTGCCAGCCTGAGGGGGATCGAGAATGTCCCTTGGACACCATCATGGACTAGATTTGGTGTTTTATATATGGTTTTCTTGGGTTTATTTTAGAAACTATATCTATTATTAAATGTGTTGTACCTTTTCACAATAATCCAACTTCCTATGTCTGTACACTTTTAAAAAAACTATTTTATTTAACTCCCTCTTTATATTAATCCAACATTATTTATAAATCCTTTTAATAGTATTATATAAAATATTATACCTTGATGTTGTACTATTTTCCAACTACGTTTTAATTTATCATCATCATCCTACCCCTCACTCAATAATATTTACAAAAAAAATCCTTTTGAAATTATCCCTTTCTAGTTATACCACTTTTTTATGCCTATATACCAATATAAGACATTATAATTTCTTGCTTAGAAATATATATTTTCAATAATTTCACCCCCTTTTGAGTATTTATTTAACTATAACAAGTGTATTTCCATGGAATCACTTTGATTCCTATCTATATGACATGTAGAAAAATAGTATGTCAAACATTTTTACTATAAAAAAAGTTGGCATATAACGAATCTCTCACACTCGATGATATATATTGACATTCAATATGCAACATTTGAAAATATAATTCAATTTTAAATGGGTTTCAATATGGTTTTTAAATATTCCTTTTTAAATATACAAAACACTTCCCTCACATACATGGATTGGGAAATAAATATCCCATGAATTCCATGAGTCGCCTATAAACTAAGTAAAATGTCAAATCACAAATAATCAACATTTAAACATTGTTCATTGTTAATGTAGAAAATTATTATCATTATTCATATATTGGACCTCTAAATATTATGCCATCCATAATGACAAACACTTTCAATCTATCCATAAAATTATTTTTTATGTAATTATTGTGACCAATTCCTCATTTTTTAAATTAAATTTTCTTTAATAATTCATCTAACCTTCAATACCAGGCTATTAGTTTTTTTTTCAATTCATACATCACCTTTTTCAATTTACAAACATTATTCTCATATTAAAGTATGAGAAAACTATCTATTTGTTTGATGTAAACTTCCTATTTTTGCAATTCGTTAGTAAATTCTAATTTTACATCCAGTTTGAGTACCTTGAATTTCCTTGTCATGGGTCAGTGTGGTGATATGACATCCCAAGAGTCTTGATGTGTTTTCAAATATTGATATACCATTAATTTCAAATGTAATAATTTCTTAGGCTTCTACATCACTTGTTCTAATATAGTATTATATATTCTAGTTGATTGAATGAGATTTTATTATTCTTTTTTATCATATTTGAGTTTCTTATTAATCCTTAATTTCCTATATTATATTTTCATTTGTTTAAGGGATTTAAGAAATATTTTATGTGGATTAATTCTTTTCTTAAATTCAATTACCCATTTTATTCATCATACTGAAATTATTTGAAACAATCAAAGGTTGAGTTTTCCTTATTATAATTGTCTATAACTTTCACTTTTTATAATGAATATCTTATGTGTATTAATTTATATATTATATAAAATTAATCTTTTATGAACCCAATATGATGGATATAAACTGAAAGTGGATGCATGTTAATCATTTTACAAATGAATGTGAATATGGATTTAAAGAGTTCATCAAGTTTTTAAGAGATTACATATATGACACTTCAAAATTCCTTATCCATGTTTACATTTTTGTTATTCAAGAAAAATTAGTTTAGAGGAGTTAGAAAAACATTTTATTTTTTAAAGAATAGATCAAATCTATAAAATTTGGACTAAACACGAGGAAAAAATT
Source organism: Viscum album (assembly GCA_963277665.1). Lineage (NCBI taxonomy): Eukaryota > Viridiplantae > Streptophyta > Magnoliopsida > Santalales > Viscaceae > Viscum > Viscum album. Next base: position 1,289,811,395 of record OY728136.1, on the reverse strand, counting down.
AATATGGACATCGATTGGGGTGATACTACATTTTATGAATCATTTGATATGAATACCTTTGTAAAAGATGATAGAGATTACATGGAAAAATGAAAATGGAAATTAAAGATGACCTTATTGATGGTCCAAATTTCTTTGAGGAGTTAAATAGATATTCCAAGATAATTATGTATATAGGTTGTACTAAATACACAACATTGTCAGCTATATTGAAGTTATATAATTTGAAATGTGGAAACTGATGGAGTGACACCAGCTTTACAGAACTACTTTGTATTCTGAAAGATATGCTACCAAAAGAAAATAAACTACCATGAGAAACATGTAACACTAAATAAATATTATGTTCAATGGGTATGTTCTCTAAAAAAAATTCTTGTCAAAATGATTTCATATTTTTTCGTAAGGACCATGAATCAATCATAAAATTCCCTAAGTGTGCCATATATCGATGCAAGAAAAATGAATCAAGTCCATAGAAAATTGTATGGTACTTTCCTATCATTCCATAGTTTATAAGACTATATGGATATAATAAAACCATAATACAATTAACATGGAATGTAGATACAAGAATTATATATGGGAACCTACGTCATCTAGCAGATTCTCATCAGTGGAAGAAAATTGATTACGAGTTTCTTGAATTCAGAGATGAGCTGAGAAACTTTAATCTTACATTATCTACAAATGGAATAAATCATTTTGGTGTAAATAGTAGTACTCATAGTACATTTCCCATCATGTTGGTAAATTATAACTTTGCTCTATGTTTATTCATGAATCATAAATACATTATGTTGTCTCTGCATATATCTAGACCAAAGAAACTCGGTAATGATATTAATTCCCATTTGGATCCATTGATCAAAGATATGAAATTGATGTGGGATACATGTATTACAATGTATGATGCTCATAGAAGTGAAGAATTCACATTGAGGGCCATGTTGAATGGAACAATAAGTGACTTACCCGCTTATGGAAATTTATCAGGCTATAACATTAAAGGAATATTGGGGTGTCCCATTTGTGAAAAGTACACATACTCAGTTTGGTTGAAACATTACTCAAAGAAAGTTTTTTAGTACATTGGAAATTTTTACCTCTATGAAATAAATATTGATCATGGGAAACATCATTATATGGGAATATCGAACAAGGTACAACACCATCTCCATAAACGGGTGATCAGATGTAAAAAAAGTAAAAAAAGATTAACATTATTTTTGGAAAACCATTTTTGAAAAACCTTACAAAATCAGATTGGAATAAGAGATCAATTTTCTTTGAATTATAGTATTGGAATTTTCTTATGTCATACATTTTATTGATGTCATTAATCTAGAAAAAAATTTATTTGATAGTGTTATTGGAAAGTTACTAAATGTTCCTATAAAAATGAAAGACAAAATTAAGGCTAGGTTAGACGTGATTGAAATGGGTATAAGGGGAGATTTTGCACTGGTAAAGGGTAAAAGGTGGACTTTTATTCCTCCAGTAGCTTAAACTCTACCCAGATAGGAGGAATTGGAATTTTTCCTTTTCCTTAAAAGTGTAAAAGTTCCACAAGGGTATTCCTCAAATATCAAGAATGTAGTTTCAATGACTAGTTTTAAATTACAAGGACTAAATTCACACAACTATCATGTTTTTATGCAATATTTAATGTTTTTTTATTTCTATTTCATTCTGCCTCAAAATGTATGATATACATTAACCAAACTCTGCTTCTTTTTTAAATCCATATGTAGTAAAGTTTTAGACCAGATGAAGTTTCCCATCTTGAATAAGGAGATTTCAGTCATATTATAGGAATTATACATGTTATTACCACCATCATTATATGATATAATTGTAATGCCCTGACCCCAGTTACCCAGAGTTGGTGCATTATTATATAACATTGGCATGATCACAAAAGATCAAGTCTCGAAAGACCGATTAGTTTAGTAGCCTTGGAAACACTAGATATATTCCTAAGTCTTACATTACATCATAAAGTGAAAAAAACTACAAAAACATATTGTCTTCATATCCCCTCATACTATCCCTGCAGGTCATTCATAAAATACTTCTTCACATCCTGGGAAAAACAAAACATTAAAAGGGGTGATCTCAGATTCTCAGTAAGAATAACAATATAGTGTAAACATTCATAAATAAACACAAACATTTAAGGCAATGTATAACTAAAACAAAAGCCTTTTAAACTTGAACTTCAGAATAATATGGAAAAGATAAAATGAAATAATGTCATTTACGTATTCACATGGATATTATACTAGTCGAATAATCACATAAAATATCAATAACCACTTTCATAATAATGGAATGCATAATTCCAGACTATAATAACCACATAGTCAAGGCCTTGTGCCAAGTCTACAAATAAGTTTTTGTCAAGGACATGTGCCAAGACACTAGTTTGTCTCATGAGACCTACCGATGCATTGAGGAGCTATAGCGGGCTCCACCCGTCACTTACTAAGTCCAATGCATTCCTCATATGAAAATGTTTAAACGTAACATAAATATTCGTATTAAAACTGGAATACGAAATTTCAATACTTTATCCATAAACCATGAATGGTATAAAAATAACACATACACAGTCAAACATATCACAAAACCTTCGATACAATATGGAAGATTTGTATCATAATAAATCTTCTTCAAACAAGTTTAAAATCCATTAAAAGATTTTGACATAGATGAAAATGATTTCTAAATATATTTGAGAGAAATATCCCTTTTTCATGAAAGCATTTAAAAGTAACACAATTTATAAAGGAAGACATTTAAAGACATTTTTTAATCAAAGTTTCCCATACCACTTTGAAACTTTTTAATGGAATTAACTATTTAAAACATTCATGTCTATTTAAATAAATCCTTAAAACCATTTTGAAAACATGGACATTAATGAGAATGGTTTAGAAGAATAAATATTTAAAACATTTAAAATAATTTTTTAGTAAAAAGTACCTTAAAAATAATCCCTTTTAAAACTCTTTTATGAAACATGGACATGTATAGTAAATATGTCCCAGTAGATACTTACGTAAAAAAACCTCGGATAATAAAGAGATTGTGAAATTAACCCTTACCTTGTACTTTTTCTTGGTCGAGGGTAGGTTAACCTCCTGTATAATAGTTAAATAATTGTTATTAAATTATACAAGAATCATATACATAAATATTATATGATATATGATCTTTTAATATTGCTTTGTTAATAATATTTTAGTATTATCGTCGTTTTGGGTGTTCACTTACTTGTTTTTTATTTATATGTTTTGTTACATAAGCTGTGTTTGTTATCCATAGGTTGTATCTTATTCACATCCAGAATAATATCAAGTCCTTAAACATTATTTTTAATCATCAAATGAAAATTAGTCTTGAATGGATACGATGGGGAACAAATCTCATCGCGTTCGTGGAGACAGTAGTCCGTACGTACGCACGAGCAACAATATCATTATTTTGATATTAAAATAATATATAATTGGATGGTGTATCATATATACAGAATAATTATCATTTTATATATATTATTTACATGAATTACACATCATTATTATACCCATCCAAATAATAATGTATTGAATAACAATTACACCACGACGTGGAGACGGTAAGTCGTACGTACGCACGTATGAGGACATGTCATCCAAGGGATGGATAGAATACTTAATATGGATGTAACATATTTATAATAACATCACAGTATATAGAATATACTGTAGTTATTATTTTATAATGGAAATAAAAAAGAAATAAGAAGTGGAAGAAGAAAGGAACTTGAAAGAGGGTGGTGAAAACATTACCTCTTCTTTGGGTTCTTCCTTTTGATTTGATCAAAAGGGATCCTTAGGTTGGTTTTTTGATCAAACTGAGGCCTATAGGTTTAATTGAGGTAAGATTAGAGGATATTTGGGTAGGTTTTGGCTGATACAAAAGGCTTTGAAGGTGTGAAATTGAGATAAGGGGGAGTGACTTTTTATTAGAGGGGTGAGGGGCACCTTAGGAAAAGCTAGAAATATTATTTTATAATGAATTCATATTTCGTTTTTAATGGATCAAAAGTGACTTATTTCGAGGCTAAGGTGGGTATGGGTAGAAACCCACCCAAACAATAGGTTTTAGAGAGGTTTGGGTCACTATATTAACCTTATCTTTTAGTTTTAACTCTTAGTTAATTAGTTTCACATTTACCATGTCTCTTTGTATTTTTATATTATATGGTCAATAAACTTACTATAAACTTTTAAGAGAACCCCAAGTTGTTCATTAATGATACAAATATCATTATATAAGTCTCTTGTATGAACCTTAGATTTTTAGGAATTGAATATCAATTAATAATATAATATTTGTTTTAAAAACTCTTTTATGTCAATTTTGACACAATTTGGTATTTTGTTTTTGCTAAATTCATAACAGAATTATTACTTCGAACCTAATTTATTTAATCAACCCTAACATGTAATATTAACCTATAAAATTAGTTTAATTAATTAAAATTATAAAATTATATTTATTTGGGTATTCATAATATCAATTATTTTAATATTTCACTAATAAGGTAATTACTGCATCATCATTGTGTCATAAATAAATTAAATTATTTAATGTCTAAAAATTATAGATAAAATACCATTATGTAGGAAACCTTCTTATCTTTATAATTAATATTTATAATCGAATTTATCTTATGTATAACCCTATATTAAAAATGTTTTAGTTATTAAACTTTGATTTTAACTCTTTTAACTCTTCTTTGAATTAAATAATAATAAATGTCCTAATCTAATCCAAGTGGACCAAATATGATAATATTTTATTCCTAAGGTTGTTTTTGGTAGAATTATAATTATCCAATAGAATTAGGACATGTGTTAGGGTAGTAATAATATCATTTTTACCCTTAATTACCCTATTTACATTTAACCGTGGTAAATAAAAGTAAAAAGTTACTATTCACCAAAAATTGTTTTTATCTTATTGAACCACATTTTACTCCTTGATATTAACCATGTCTCTTGGATTTTTTAAATTCCACTCATAGAAGCGGTAAAATTAAGTTTTATGTGAATTTGCAAATTCTCCTAGGAGATGAGTAAAAGACGGTGAAAAGTTCAATAAAATTTTATATATCTAATATTATTAAAAAATAACTCCAATTAATTACATTGAACATATATAGGTATTATGTATCTATTCTTACATAAAATAAATTTAAATAATTATTTAAATAAAAGTCGGTTTTAAACAATAACTTAGTGTTTTTCACTATTCACAAAATATTGAAAGTTTTCAGAAAAATATCAAAAATTCACCCTAAGCTAATTTTGATATTCCAAATTCAAAAATTAAGTCTATTTTACCAAATTAAAAACATATAAGTTTCATTTATTAATTAAAAATTAATTCCCGTTTTCAAAACCAAAAGGCGTATTTTTAAGAAACAATATCTATCAAAATATCGACACTTGTTTATGTCCAATCTCAAAGTGAAATTACATACGATGACCAGAATTGGATTAAATGGTAAAAATATAATCTATTTATACTTCCAAACCATTAAAATGTATAATTTAACACTATAAATTATTTTGATTAAAAAATTTGTTTTCAGTTAAAATATAGTATTTTCCACTGTTCACCCAAATGTGAAAGTTATCATAAAAACACCAAAAATTTATTGCGACTATATTATTATGTCCTGATTCTAAAGAATAAGTTTATTTTGTCAAATATAATATATAAAAGTTTCAAATATTGGATTAAAAAATGGTTCATTGTTAAAAGGCGGTAAAAGTGCATTTTTTGAAATAAATACTTCTTTTATCTAAAAAATAAATTTATTCTTAAATTTTTTCTAAGAAACTCGTAATATATATTCTAAAATTATAAGGATTATATATAGTTCAATATTCAGTTAATACTATTCATAACCACTTTTGAACGACTAGTTTGGTAATCTTGTGGTGCACTCGAACCTGGTGTTGCATGTAATGCAAGTTATTGAATTACCTTGAAGAAATAACGTACTATGAAATCTTGGGGTGTTACATTCTTCCCTCCTTCAATAAATTGCATCCTCGCAATTTGAAATTGTTCTTCTAAAATAAAAGGTTGAAAATAGAAAATACCTTTGTGGGAAAACCCACATTGGAAATTGGGTTAATATAATTTAGTCTTAATAAGAGGAAAAGGGGAATGAAAAAATCACCACCAAATTATGATCTCGATTAGGAGAAAATTGGTGGAAATTAGAGACACATAACTGGAGAAAAAACGAAAATATTTATAGGGAGTGATTAAGGTCATCAATCACAAACAATTGTTGAATTGTGGGCCTCAAAGCCACCAATATATGATGATTTAAAATACCATCGGTTCAACAAAATGTAAGGTATTAGGATAACACATTTTTGGTTTTAAGATCTCTTCCCTAATGTTTAATAATTAATTTCTTCTTAAAATAAGAGGAAAAAAATATATGTATGTATGTATATACTTGACAAGTAGAGTTTCATCCTTCAACTAATTCCTACCACAAACTCTTCTTTCACTCTAAAAGATTTCAAAAAAATTATATTTATCCTAATCATATAGGGTTCCAAAAATAATGAATTTATAATTCACATATCAGACGCCTTAAAAAAAGAAACTACATTATACAATCCAGGGACTTCACGTAGTCCAGTGGTAGGTGATAAACCCAAATCACACTATGGTTGTGGGTTCGATTCCCGCAGCTTTGTCCGACACGACGGGTTGTCACATAGTCTATGTGTTTTCCTTTTATAAAATTCCAAAAATAACCTTTAAAACTTAATCCATTCCAACCTTTAGACTTATACAAAATACTTATATCCAAACTCACAGTCCAAAATTTTTAAGGAAGTTAAACATAATGAAGATCCTTTTTTCCATGAAATAACATGTGACCACCTTCATCATGTATTATTTTAAAACATGGTAACACCCTGAATTACCATAAAACCTTATTGATTACATTCATGCTACCTTATTCCTTATAAAATATTGGATATACTTATTCCATCCAAAAATGTTGTAAACTCCAACAATGACAGAATATACAAATAATTAATTAGTTTCAAGGTAGTCAAGAATATCCAATATAATTTATCCAAATCAAACATGTATTGTTCCAAAATCACTACCTCAGTATCAGAACCATATTATGGTTTATCTTTATCTCAACTATATATTTTCCAAAAAATTAACCTACTATTGAGTCACTTTTCCTGGTTACACACAATCTCAAGTCCTTAATGAAATAATACTACAGTACAATCCTTATATACTTCATAATTATTATAACCAGTACACCGTTGATACAACACTCAAATGACATAATTCTTTAATAACAAAATAAGAACTCTAATCATTCCTCCTCGTCTGTAGTAGTATCATAACTTGATTATTATCCAATAGCATCATTTGGGGAATACTCTAATGATTTGGACATTGATTTGTGTAGTGTCCCAACTCCTTGCAGATGAAGTATTGTACATTTGAAACCTTTTTCTTACCCTTGCAGTCACGTACTTGGTGTCCTTTTTCTCCACACTTATAACAAACTCTCATTTTCTTCAGGCAAGTCCCAGGATGTTTCTTCCCACAGTTATCACATATGGGAAAATTCTTCTTTTCCATCTTCTTTTTATCCATCTTTCTCTCTTCCATCCTTTTCTTCTATTTCTTCCCTTCAAAGCCATATGACTCGAAGAATTATTTACATATCTTATTAACACATGATACTATTTCTTCATATGTTGATGATACATGGGAGACTATTTCCCTTCTAAATTTTGGCTTAATACCAAGAAAGATATGATCCTTCTTACTCTTTGAATCATACGTATTATTGGAGTTCACATTCCTCCTACTGAGCACTATTTATATACAGTGACATACACTAGATTAGTTTATGAATCGCAATACATAAATCCAAACTTGTAAAACACTTAACATAAATTGAACAATTTATGGATATAATCCATAAACATAAAAATGTTTTCTTTAAGGAAATATATACTCATAAATCCTTCATAATGGTTTGTAAAGGAAATGATAATTATCCTAATCATATCCCCCGGGAGTGTCGTAACCAAGAGTGCAGCAAGGCTCATTGTCGTGCACCAGTTTCCGTTCGAGTCTATCTCAAAGTGGTGTTTTCGGGTTTTACCCCTAGGTACATTTGTGCCAGAGCCACCTCTACCTGCTCATATCCATACAGGGATGTATTTCTAGGAAAACTCACAAAATCTCTACAATACCAAAATTCTATTAAGTTCTTATATACTAATCCTCAAAGTCTATCTTAGGGCTATGTGCTCTAATCAGAGTTTATATAAATATAGCTTCCAGGGTTTTTACTAAACTTCCTCTGATACCAACTGTAACACCCCGACCCCAGTTACCTAGAGTCGGTGCATTATTACATAACATTGGCATGATCACAAAATATCAAGTCTTGAAATACCGATTAGTTTAGTATCCTTAGAAACACTATATATATTCATAAGTCTTACATTACATCATAAAGTGAAAAAAACTACAACAACATCTTGTCTTCATATCCCCTCATACTATCCCTGCAGGTCATTCATAAAATACTTCTTCACATCCTGGGAAAAACAAAACATTGAAAGGGATGAGCTTAAATGCTCAGTAAGGATAACAATATAGCAGAAACTTTCATAAATAAACATAAACATTTAAGGCAGTGTATAACTAAAACAAAATCCTTTTAAACTTGAAATTAAGCATAATATGGAAAAGATAAAATGAAATAATTCCATTTACTTATTCACATGGATATTCTACTAGTCGAATAATCACATGCAATATCAATAACCACTTTCATAATAATGGAATGCATAATGTCAGAATATCATAACCACGTAGTCAAGGCCTTGTACCAAGACTACAAATAAGTTTTTTTCAAGGCCTTGTGCCAAGACACTAGTTTTTTTCATGATACCTATTGATGCATCGAGGAGCTATAGCGAGCTCCACCCATCACTTACTATGTCCAATTCATTCCTCATATGAAAAGTTTTAAACAAAACATAAATATTCTTATTAAAACTGGCATACAAAATGTCAATACATTATCCATAAACTATGAATGGTATAAAAATAACACATCCACAATCAAACATATCACAAAACCTTCAATACAATATAGAAGATTTGTATCATAATAAATCAACTTCAAACAAGTTTAAAATCAATTAAAGGATTTTGACATAGATGAAAATGATTTCTAAAACTCTTTGAGAGAAATATCCCTTTTTCATGAAAACATTTAAAAGTCACACAATTTAGAAAGGAATACATTTAAATACATTTTTGAATCAAAGTGTCTCATACCACTTTGAAACTTTTTAATGGAATTAAAATTTTAAAACATTCATGTCCATTTAAATAAATCCTTAAAACCATTTTGAAAACATGGAAATTAATGAGAATGGTTTAGAATAATAAATATTTAAAACATTTAAAATTATGTTTTAGTAAAAATTCCATTAAAAAATATCTTTTAAAACTCTTTTATGAAGCATGGACATTTATAGTAAATATGTCCCAGTAGATACTTACGTAAAAACAACCTCGGATAATAAAGAGATTGTGAAATTAACCCTTACCTTGTACTTTTCCTTGGTCGAGGGTAGTTTAACTTCCTGTATAATAGTTAAATCATTGTTATTAAATTATACAAGAATCATATACATAAATATGATATCATATATTATCTTTTAATATTTTTTTTTTAATAATATTTTAGTATTATCGTCGTTTCGGGTGTTCAGTTACTTGTTTTATTGTATATGTTTTTTAAATAAGCCATTTTTGTTATCCATAGGTTGTATCTTATTCATATCTAGAATGATATCAAGTCCTTAAACATTATTTTTAATCATAAAATGAAAATTAGTCTTGAATGGATACGATGGGGAATGAATCTCATCGCGTTCTTGGAGACGGTAGTCTGTACGTACGCATGAGCGACAATATCATTATTTTGATATTAAAATAATATATAACTGGATATTGTATCATATATACAGAATAATTATCATTTTATATTTATTATTTATATGAATTAAAAATCATTATTTTACCCATCCAAATAATAATTTATTGAATAACAATTACACCACGACGTGGAGACGGTAAGCTGTGCGTACGCACGTATAGTGACATGTCATCCAAGGGATGGATAGAATACTGAATATGGTTGTACCATATTTATAATAACATCATATTATATAGAATATTCTGGAGTTATTATTTTATAATGGAAATAATAAAGAAAGAAGAAGTGGAAGAAGAAAGTAACTTGAAGAAGGGTGGTGAAAACATTACCTCTTCTTCAGGTTCTTCCTTTTGATTTGATCAAAATGTCTCCTTAGGTTGGCTTTATGATCAAACTAAATCCTCTAGTTTTAAGTGAGGAAATTTTAAAGGATATTTGGTAAGTGTTTGGCCGAGCCAAAAGGCTTTGAAGGTGTGAAATTGAGAGAAGGGGGAGTTCCTTTTTATAAGAGGGGTGAGGGGAACCTTAGGAAAAGGTAGAAATATTATTTTATAAGAAATTAATATTCGGTTTCTAATGGCTTCAAAGTGACTTATTTAGAGGTTAAGGTGGTTATGGGTCGAAAAACACCCAACCAATAGGTTTTAGACAGGTTTGTGTCACTATATTAACCTTATCTTTTCGTGTTAACTCTTAGTTAATTTGTTTCACATTTACCATGTCTCTTTGTATTTTTATATTATATGGTTAATTAACATACTATAAAATTTTAAAAGAACCCCAAGTGGTTAATTAATGAAAAAACTATCATTATATAAGTCTCTTGGAAAAACCTTAGTTTTTTAGGAATTTAATATCAGTTAATAATATAATATGTTTTTTAAAAACTCTTTTATTCAATTTTGACACTATTTGGTATTTTGTTTTTTCTAAATTCATAAAAGCAATATTAATTCGAACCTAATTCCTTTAGTCAACACTAACATGTCATATTAACCTATAAAATTCTTGTAATTCATTAAAAGTCTCAAATTATATTTATTTGGGTATTCATAATATCAATTATTTTAATATTTTACTAATAATGTAATTACTGCATCATCATTGTGTCATAAATAAATTAAATTATTTAATGTCTAAAAATTATAAATAAAATACCATTATGTAGGAAACCTCTTTATCTTTCTAATTAATATTTATAATCGAATTTATCTTATGTATAACCCTATATTAAAAATGTTTTAGTTATTAAACTTTGATTTTAACTCGTTTAACCCTTCTTTGAATTAAATAATAATAAATGTTCTAATCTAATCCAAGTTGACCATAGAGGTTCATATTTTATTCCTAAGGTTGTTTTTTTTGAATTATACTTATACAATAGAATTGGGAAATGTGTTAGGGTAATAATAATATCATTTTTTACCCTTAATTACCCTATTTACATTTAACCGTCGTAAATAAAAGTAAAAAGTTACTATTCAACAAAAATTATTTTTATCTTATTGAACCATATTTTACTCCTTGATATTAATCGTGTCTCTTGGATTTTCTAAATTCCACTCATCGAAGCGGTAAAATTAATTTTTATGTGAATTTGCAAATTCTCCTAGGAGATGGGTAAAAGACGGTGAAAAGTTCAATAAAATTTTATATATCTAATATTATTAAAAAATGACTCCAATGAATTAAATTGAACATATATAGTTATTATGTATCTATTCTGACCTAAAATAAATTTAAATAATTATTCAAATAAAAGTCGGTTTTAAACAATAACTCAATGTTTTTCACTATTCATCAAAAATTGAAAGTTTTCAGAAAAATATAAAAAATTCACCCTAAGCTAATTTTGATATTCCTAATTCAAAAATGAAGTCTATTTTACCAAATTAAAAACATAGAAGTTTCATTTATTAATTTAAAATTAATTCCCATTGTCAAAACCAAAAGGTTTATTTTTAAGAAACAATATCTATCAAAAGATCGACACTTTTCTATGTCCAATCTCAAAGTGAAATTACTTACAATGACCAGAATTGGATTAAATGGTAAAAATATAATCTATTTATACTTAAAAACCATTAAAATTTATAATTTAACACTATAAATTATTTTGATTAAAAAAGTTGTTTTCTGTTAAAATATAGTATTTTTCACTGTTCTCCCAAATGTGAAATTTATCAGAAAAACACCAAAAATTTATTGAAACTAAATTCTTATGTCCCGATTCTAAAGAAGAAGTTTATTTTGTCAATTAGAATATATAAAAGTTTCAAATATTGGATTTAAAAAAGGGTTCATCATTAAAAGGAGGTAAAAGTGCATTTTTTGAAATAAATACTTCTTTTATTTGAAAAAAATGAATTTGTTCTTACATTATGTATAAGAAACTCATAATATAGATTCTAAAATTAAAAGGATTATATATAGTTCAATATTCAGTTAATACTATTCATAACCGCTTTTGAGCAGCTAGTTTGGTAATCTTGTGGTGCTCTCGAACCCGGTGTTGCAAGTAGTGCAAGTTATTGAATTACTTTGAAGAAATAACGTACTATGAAATCTTGGGGTGTTACAATAATGGTCCAATTTGTGGTTTATTTGATTATAGAGGTTCAAATATGTGGTTATTTCCATTACATATGGATATACCCCACTGAATAGTATATGAATATTTTGAAAGGGTATGTTAAGAATCGAAGTTGGCCAGAAGGTTGTACTGAAAAATGATATATTGCTGAAGAAGCTATTGAGTTGTATACCGATTGCCTATCAGATGTTGAAAGGGTTGGTCTCCCAAAGTCTCATCACAGTGAAAACCTTATGAGAGAAGGAATTTTTGGAATAGATGTTGTTACAATTACCTTGAAAGAGCGGGAGAAAGAACATCTTTACATATTACATAATAGTGAATATATTGATCCATAAATTGAAGCCAACAAATAAATTCTTAGATATTTGAATCTATCAAGGGATAAAGTATGGATATCAAATACACATAATAAATAGTTTATGTGATGGTACAAAGATCAAATTTATATGGAGTTATATGAAAATATGAATTCAATTGTCGAACGACTTCAATGGATAGCCAGAGGATGAAATGAAAATGTTATATCTTACACTAGTTTTGTAATCAATGGTTATACATTCTATATAAAATAACATAATGAATTCAGTACAATGAAAAATAGTGGTGTTATGCTTATGTCTGAAGTGATGCACATATCCGGTTCCAAGTATAGAAATATAATTTTTGAAAATATGTCATATTTTGGAATTATCGAATAGATATACAAGTTGGATTATAAAACATTTCAAGTACTGATTTTAAATTGAAAATGGGTTGAAAATATCAATGGAGTAAATTTGATGAAATGGTATTTGTGAAGATGGATTTTAGTGTATAAGGGTAAAAAGATGAGATGATCATAATGGAATCATAAGTAGTGAAAGTATTTTCTGTCTCTGATCCAACAAATAAGAATTGGTCGATTGTCCTGCTAGTGACTAAAACAAATGTTGATTCAGATTAAAATTCAATCGAGGATGACCCTTTAATTGGGACATCACAATTAGTTCATGTCAGACCCAATGTAGACAATGTCGTATATGATAGAGGGGACAACAAAGAGGGGATTTGGATTCTTGATAGAGGAACCAAATCCTTGAAACCTTTAAAAAAAGAAAGAGGGTTCAATGAGAAGGTAAAAGTTTTTTTTAATATTGTAATTACCTATATTTCTCTGTGCTATTCCATTGTTAAAATCCCATGCTTATAGTGTTCTTAGGGGTCGTAGTGGTTTTTTTTGGGAGTTTTCCAAAAATCCAGTTTCAAAAAATGGTCTCGCCCAAATGGTGGCACCATGACAGTGGCACCATAACAGTTGCACCGTAACATTGTAACCATAACATTGGCACAAAAATAGTGGCACACCAAAAAGGTGGCACCGTAATGGTAGCACCGTGATGGTGGCACACCAAAACAGTGTCTCACTCTTTTCCAAATTTCCAGTTTTCTGAGTTTTCCCACTTCACCCCTCTTACATTTTATTTCACATAAATTGAGTTTAAAGTCTTGGTTATGAGTTTTTAAGGTCTTTTCAAAGGATATTAAGTATATATTTAATATCCTAACACTCTGGGGACTTTGATATATTCAAACTACGTGATCTTGACCATGATCCCCTGTTAATAACTTTTGAAATCGTTCTTCCTTTAATATAGGATCTGGATATTCCAAGCTAAGGATCTTCCATTACCAATGTGTTTCTGTTCCCTCTTGGTGAACCTAAAGCCTTCCTCTCTATACAAGTCATGCGGCTATTCTAGAGCCTCCTCCTGCTCAGTTTTCTTGGAGTTTCATACTGTTTGTGTGATCCCCTGTTTTGGTGCAAAGAGTAGTTTTGGTTGCATGTTGTTTCAAGTAGAGATTATTCTTCCTCTCTTTATTTGTGCATCATGTGGGGTGGGTATAGTAATGTTTTCTTGAGGATGAATAAATCCTTTTCTTTAAAAAGTAATATATAAGGGGTGGGGAAGATAATGATAAGAAGATAACAAAACCTATTATGATAATTGGAATGAGATTGAAGATGAATGAATGTTGAGAGATGTTTTATTTTATTCTCCTTGTTTTATTGTTATGAATTGTTGTGGCTATAAGGTCTTATGAAAATTGTGATTGTTGGTGGTCCTTGTTTGTGCTCTAGTGATGCTCTTTATTTGTTGTTGATACTCTGTTGAATAGTTGTAACATGCAATATGCTTAATCACATATAATTGGTTAAATAAATAAATTCCTTGTTCTATGATCACCCATGTTATTTAAAGTGGAATTAAAGAACCCCTATGGATATATCTGAATATTCTTGGCTTAATGGTGCAGTTGTGAGCTGTGTTTGGTTGGGTTTTTTACTTCATGAGGGTTGTGTGAAGTTGTTATTGGTAACCTTGTTATGGGTACGGGGGGTGGATAGAGGGGTTGGTTCTGTGAATGGGAAGGGTATGTTTGTAAAACATGGCTACTGTTTGGTGGTGTTTTTCTATGGGATTTATGTATAGGGAAATACAGGAGGTGTGTTGGTATCTCAATTTGAGATATTGATTGATTGTGGAATGGATAAACTTGTAGGCATTGGGACTGCCTTTGGTTTATGTTGTGGGTGTAGAACATGTTATGCAGTGGGATTGTATATAGGAAATTTTTGGGCAGTGGGGATGCAATACTAAGTTTTGTTGTGAATTCATGTTTATAGGCATGTCAGGGGTGGTGTTTTTGTGCAGTAGGGGTGCTAGGTTTGGTTGGGAGAGGATGATTAAGTGGGATCACTTTGAAGAATGAAAGTTGGCAGTGGTTGAATAGGTGTCTAAGAATAAGGGGGTGTGTAGTGGGACTGTAGGTTGGTTGTTCTCTATTTTTTTATGAATGATTAATAGAATGGAAATGATTTACCTTGTCCCCTCTTCCCTTGTTCAGTTTTGTAAGTACTAAATGATGAAGTGGGTTGGTTGTTGTGTGTTTTGTTAATCAGGCTCTTCGCCTTCTAAGAATGGTTGTAGATGTTGTTCTTGGTTGTTACCTTGGGTAGTGTTGGAATAAATTTAAAGTGAACCCCTTAATTAATGAATGACAACTGGTTAAATGAAAAATGGGTTGGGTTTATTCATTATCATTGGTTGTTTGTGTGGTTATACATGTAAGGGTAGCAGCAAAAGATGTTTTGGTGGGATGGTTGTTTGTTTTGGGACCTGTAGGTTGGGATGAGTGTTTTTTTACTTATATATATAAATCATAGTTCCTTGTGATTTCTATACGCACCCCACCCTTATTGAGAACCATGTTACAAACACCCCCATTTCATGGGGGAGGGTGTATTTCCCAATATCCATGTGGGAGGATGGATGGTTGGTTACTGACTTTCTTCTTCACACCCTCATCTGGTTCTTACCGCTCGAGCATATCCATGAAGGCTGTAATGGCTTGAGGTTTACTATATCCCAAGATCCTTCAGGCAAGTTGTGGTGTGGGTGAGTGTCCTAGGTGTTTGTGGGACAGTTTTGTTTTCTAGGTGTCTTCAGGATGAGGCCGAGGTGTTTTTTGGCAAGATGTATGGTGTGGTTGTGGCCCAGGTGTTTGTGGGAAAGATCTGTGTGTAGTTTGGGGATTAGGTTTGTGCAGGAAGGTTGTGGTAGTGGTACTATGTTATGGAAGAATGGTAACATCAAGTCATTATCCATTTGGAATGATCATCTAACCAGTGGGAAAGTGGTGTGGGGTACCCAAATGTCAATGCACTTATACTGATACTTTACTTGCATTATTTGGTGAGTGTACCTTAGTGAGGATGGTTTGGTTAGTACTCCTTGGTTGGTTCTTTTGGGTTATAATTTTATCTCATAGGGTCATTAGTATATTCCCCCACTTGTACATGGGTGGATTTATTTTTCCTAATGGGTATACTTGTATACTCACCCTACGTTTGTAAAACTGTTTTCAGGTTTCTAGGAGGACTTTGAGGATCATGATGGACTTCACTAGCTCGGGTGTCAGGATAGTTGTTCTGAAGCTACTTAGTATCTTTCTTTTTTGTACTTTATTTGGTGGTTTGGTTGTCCTTTTGTTGCAGTTTACGTTTAAATCATGCATGGGTTGGATTTTGGTTTCCATTATATAAATGTTTGGTGTTGTTTGGGATTTTTACCCTCTTATCTCCCGGTCTTATTTCATTAAAAAGGGTAACTCCTTCCATTTTGTTTTATATTCTATACCCTTGGTGCTAGTCGCCACTCCAGGTCCTATTGAAGGTGGAACTCAAGGGGGGGTCATTATCTCCCCTTCATCTTGAAGAAGTAAGGGTGTGGAACTTTATTGTCCCTTTCCTCATCTTGAAGAAGGTGGGTCGTGATGGAATGGTATCATAGGCGATGGTTGCAAGATATGATGGAGTTCGGACTTAGGAACAGAGAGTATTTCATGGGATGTTAGGGAAATAGTGTTAGGAAATCTTGGTGCATGAAATAGGCCATGGAAGATTGGCAAGGACATAGGATTTTAGGCCCCCCATGATCCAATGCAAGGACTCTGTACCTAATAAATGACTAAGAGAGACTATACTGCTTATAGTTTAGAGACCCTAGGAAAGGTACATGCATCATAATTAATTGTGTTCTTGTATGTCTTGGGTGTTTGGGGAATTTAATTTAAATAAAGAGTTAAAATAAATATTAAAAGAAAATTTCCATACTACCCAAGCTTAGGAGTTCCTTGTTTACCTTTTCAGCTATAGAACCCAAATTTTTCCCATGCATGGTACAAGATTATGAGGACTAGTAGGTTTACTTGGTTGATTAGCGGATGGGTTATCGAGAGTAGGAATATGAATTGTGGAAAAAGACCCTTCGTGCTTTCCAGTGGAAGACCCTGAGAAAGTACGAAGGTAGTGTTTTAGACTTAGAGACAGAGAGATAACTTGAGGAGATGAAAATCACCTTTACATTGATTCGTGCTCTGAGGGAGTAATGGGTTTCTATGGTACCGAGCTAGATGGGAGGATTGGCGCATCAGTGGTGGACACTTTACCTCAAGCATAGGAATGAGACTGATGTCTCATGGGATGAGTTTGAGAAGGAGTTTTGGGAAGAGTTTCTTTCCTCGATGATGAAGGCCGAGAAGTGGAAGGAGATTCTCTCCCTCCGGTAGGGAATTATATCAGTGAGGGAACTGAGGATCAAGTTTAAGGATATCCTATTCTTTTTTCTGGATCTCTTTCCATATGAGGAGTCACATGCGAGATGCTTGGAGGAGACACTTTGATCTTCTCCTTAATATAACATCACTCCCTTTACCCTACCAACATAATTAGAAGTTCAGAAGAAGGCCGAAGTAGTGGAGAGGATGCACTCTCTAGGAGGTGTACCGTGAGAGGGGATCCATTCAAGTTCGTCTAAGGGGAAGGTAGATAGCAGCAGGTCTCTGGCATCGGGGCCTTTGAGGTTTCGGTCCGTGGGAAGTAGGCCTCAACAATTCCAGCTCCAATCTTCTGTTCCTTACCCTTTCCCTATGAGACTGGGACCAAGTTTCTTTGACTGTGGAGGTTGTGGACATCTTCAGGTCCAGTTCCCAGTTTGAGCTAAGTACGGCTGGGGTGGGTAGGTTCAGCTCCCACCTCAGCCGCAACAGTTGTCGTTCAAGCCTTTCTAGTAGTAGGGGCAGTGGGCTCCTACTCCACCGAGGGTAGATGGTGATGGAGTAGGATGAACTCAGGGTTCTCCTTAGGGATCTAAAATAGGGCATGGTTGGGGAGGTGGTCAACAGTAGAGGCGTAGAGGAGCTGGGTGTGGGCAGTTTCACGTCGTCGAGGCAGTAGTTCCAATGGGCTCGAAGGTTTTTTTAGGTAGGATCAGTCTGTTTAGTAATCGTTCTTATGTTTTGTTTGATTTAGGAGCTTCTCAATCCTTTGTTTCACCCGGTCTAGCTCATTCCTTGGGACTAGACATAGAGATACTTTCCATTCCCCTGGTGTTGAGTACTCTAATTGGAGGTCATACTAGTTTGTTTGATGTTTCTCGGGGATGTAGACTGATGTTGGGGCAGCATCAGTCCAGTGGGGATCTTCTTATGCTATAGATGCAGTCATATGATGTTGTCCTAGGCATTTATTGGTTGTTTTATTTGCACGATGTTATCAACTATTTTTTTAGAAGAGTCATGTTTTCAGGCATGGATGGTCAGCGTGTAGTTTTTGTTAGTGAACAGGGCTGTCAGGTGGGCAGTCGTTGTATGGAGCGTCTTCACTCCTTACTAGAAAAGTTGTTAGTGGGATC
Organism: Viscum album; assembly: GCA_963277665.1. NCBI lineage: Eukaryota > Viridiplantae > Streptophyta > Magnoliopsida > Santalales > Viscaceae > Viscum > Viscum album. The sequence goes on along the minus strand of OY728136.1, from coordinate 1,289,792,482 downwards.
AGTAGACACAGATATAGTGGAGGTTCTAAGGGTTTTTAGAGAGTTCCTGGATGACTTTTCATAGTATTTTGTGGCTCTATAACCTCGATGTGATGTTGATTTCAGAATAGACTTGAAACCCATTACCCATCTGATTTCAATGGCTCCCTATCGGATGGAGCCTTTTGAGTTGCAGGAGTTGCAGATTAAAGTTGATGACCTAATGAAAAAGGGTTTTATTCGGCTGAGTGTGTCATTGTGGTTTGCTCCAATATTGTTCTTAAAGAAAGAAGACAGTGGGTTGAAGTTGTGCATATACTACTGGAGACTGAATCAGGTGATGGTCAAGAATCATTACCCCCTTCCAAGGATATATGATCTTTTTGACCAGCAGAGGGGAGCATGTTAGTTATCTGAAATCAATATGTGGTCTGTATATCACCAGTTAAGGTTGAAAGAGGTTGACATCTTGAATAATGCTTTAAGGTGTATGTATGGGCACTTTGAGTTATTGGTTATACCGTTTGGTGTCACAAATGCACCAGACGTGTTCATGGGTCTCATGAACTCTATCTTCCACAAGTTCTTGGACCGATTATTCATCATGTTCATCGACGATATTTTAATATACTTAAAGTCATAGGGGGAGCATGCTGAGCACCTCAGGATAGTCTTCGAGGTCCTATGGTACCACTAGCTCTATGGGAAGTTGACCAAGTGAAATTTCTGGATGCAAGCGGTGAACTTCCTTGGACATTTAGTTTCTCGTCAAGGGATAATAGTGTATCCATCAAAGGTCAAGGCGGTTTTTTCTTGGGTAGCACCCAAGAATAGGGCAAAGGTTTGCAACTTCTTGGGTCTAGAGGGATATTACTATAGGTTCCTACCTGAATTCTCTCAAGTTGCGGATCCATTGATATCTTTGACCAGAAAAGAACAACCCTTTGTGTGGAGTGAGCAGTGTCAGGTAGCTTTCATCTACCTAAAGGGGAAGCTGGTCTATGCTCCAGTGCTTAGTTTGGTAGAGGAAGGGGTGACATTCAAAGTGTCTTGTGATGATTCTGGTCTAGGGTTGGGATGTATGCTTCTACAGTAGTAGGGAGGGATCTCTTATGGGTCTAGGTTGTTATGTATACATGAACGTAAATATTCCACCCATGATTTGGAGCTTATAACAGTTGTATTCATGCTGAAGTTTTGGCGATATTACCTCATCGGGGAGCACTTTGTGGTCTTAACAAATCACAAGAGCTTGAGGTATATCTTCTCCCAGCGAGACCTGAACATGTGGCAGTGAAGGTGGATGGATTTTCTCCTAGACTATGACTTATAGTTCACTTACACCTTAGTAAAGACGAATGTGGTGGTCAATTCCTAAAGCTGGAAGTCTCAGAAGGAGGTAGTTCGGGAATCCATAGATGCTTGGAAGGAAATGGTGGAGTTGGTCTCCTTACATCTGTATGCGAGAGTGGATGGTGGTAGAGGCAGTCTATTTCATATGACAGTGTAGTATTCCTTGGTGCGGTAGGAAGAGGAGTCTCAGTGGGGAGAATCAGAGACTAAAGTGATGTGTGATCATGTTTTCCAGGGTGATGCTCTGGAGGGATGGTCGGAGGATAGTCAGAATCAGATGTTGTTTTGCCGGAAGCTATTTTTCCTAGTGGCAATGTGCGAGGGAGTTCTTTGTGAGTTCCATATCTCACCCATAGCGATGTATCCAAGAGTTTTTAAAATGTACTAAGGCTTGAGGGAATAGTTTTTGTGGCCTTGGGTGAAGTGGGAAGTGGAGGATTTTATGGAAAGGTATCTTGTGTGTCAGCAGGTGAAGGCTAAGCATTGTGTTCCCAGTGGTCTGTTAAAGTCCTTAGACATTCCTGAGTGGAGGTGGGATAAAATCTTAATGGATTTCATCACAGGATTACCCAGAACTTGGGGAGGATGTGATTCTCTTTGGGTATTAGTGGATCGGTTGAAAAAATTAGCTCACTTCTTAGCGATCAAGGAGTCGAGCATAGTGGATTCTTTAGTACAGATGTAAATGGATGATGTGGTGTGGTTGCATGGAGTTATGAGATCCATTGTCTTGTATTGGGATACACATTCTACGTCACAAGTTTGGAGGGGATTGCAACATTACTTTTTCACTCAGTTATGCCTCAGAACTACTTTCCACCCTCAGACGGATGGACAGACAGAGAGGACCATCCATATATTGGAGGAAATGTTGCGGTCATGTGTTTTGGACTTCATTGGGTATTGGGTGTGACATTTTCCCTTGGTAGAGTTTGTGTACAATAATATCTATCACTCTTATATTGGTATGGATCCGTTCTAAGCTCTATATAGGAGGCCATGTCATTCACCCTTGTGTTGGATGGAAGTTGGGGAGGTAGATATTCTTGGTCCGATCATGGTGTAGAGTATGTTAGAGAAGGTGCAGCTTGTCCGTGAGAGGATGAAGGCAGTACAATACCGAAAAAAGTTTCATGCCGATTATAGGAGGAGGCCTTTGGAGTTCGTGGTTGGGTACCATGTATTCTTAAAGGTTTCCCTTCGATGTGGGAATCAGAGGTCTGGTAGAGGGATAAATCTTTCTCCCTGGTTCATCGGACCTTTTGAGGTGTTGGAGCGAGTTGACAAGGTGGCATGTCAGCTGGCATTGCCACTGCGGTTAGAGAGGATCCATGACATCTTCCATGTCTCTCAGCTCTGTTGGTATCTACATGATGACTCCCACGTCATTGATTTGGGAGAGTTGAATATCAAGGACGATGTGATGTTTGTGGAGTGACCAATAAGAATCGGGGGTTGTGATGAGAAGGTTCTTCATAGATAGACCATTCCACTGGTTTGTGTGTTATGGAGGCATGGTGTCATCAATGAGAGCACTTGGGAGTGAGAGGAACAAATGTGTTCCTAGTACCCAGAGATATTCTAAGTTTTGTTTCTTTGTTTTAATTTTGTTCTTTGTTTTATAATGTAATGATTAACCTTGTTCGTTATCAGATGCAGCGTTCACTTGTTCTCAGTTTTGTGTGTGAAAAGTCCTACTATGGGGAGGGGAGGACCTTATCCCTAATCAAGACACATTAATTTAGATGTAATTGAACCCATGAAGGTGAGTCTGTTCCACCTAAAGAGGATAGTATCTTAACATGGAGAAAGGGATTCCCTAATCCATATGTCCAGAAATTGTGGCCTTAGTGTTTGTACAGTTGTTCTGGAGATAGATGTTAAGGAGGTTTTTTAACAGTTTTTCAGGAGGTAGATGTCAAGGATGTGTTTGTATAGTTGTTTAGGAGAGAGATGTCAAGGATGTGCTCTTGGATGTCAGGGTTTTCACTCCATTTTTTCGAATAACACGAGGTAGTTTGTCCCTAAGAGGTATCTTATAGGGTGGTTGTTCGGACCCCTATTTTTTGAGTTTGGATTTAAATTATTGGGGACAAGAATAGTTTGAGAGGTATTTGATGTAATGACCTAGATTTACCTGATCCATTCCTTTGTGAAAATCTAATACTTGTGGTGTTCTTGGGGGTCACAGTGGTTTGTTTTATGAGTTTTCCAAAAACCAATTTTCACAAAACGGTCTCCCAAAAACGGTGGCACCGTGACAATGGCACTGAAATGGTGGCACACCAAAATAGTGGCACCATAACGATGGAACACCGAAATGGTGGCACCGTAATAGTGGCATCGTAATGGTGGCACTATGATAGTGGAACACCGAAATAGTGGAACCATAATGATGGAACACCGAAATGGTGGCACCGTAACAGTGGCATCGTAATGGTGGCACTATGACAGTGGCACACCGAAATGGTGTCTCACCCTTTTCCAAATTTCCAGTTTCCCAATTTTTGCCAGTTTTTCCCCTCTTACGTTTTATTTGACATAAACTGAGGTTAAAGCATTGTTTGGGAATTTTTAAGGGAGTTTCAAAGGATATTAAGTATATCTTTAATATCTTAATGCTCTAAGGACTTTGAGATATTCAAACTACGTGATCTTGACCATGATCCCATGTTAATGACTTTTGAAATCGTTCTTCCTTTAATATAGGATCTTGCTATTCAAAGTCAAGGATCTTCCATTCCTAGTGTGTTTTCATTCCCTCTTAGTGAACCTAAAGCCTTACTCTCTAGAAGAGTCATGTGTCTATGCTAGAGTACCCTATTGCTCAATTTTCTTAGAGTTTCCTACTTCTCGCGAGATCTACTATTTTGGTGAAAAGAGTAGTTTTGGTCACCTATTGTTTCAAGTTGGGATTATTATGTCTCTCTTTATTTTTCCATCATATAGGGTGGTTATAGTAATGTTTCTTGAGGATGGATGAATCCTTTTCTTTAAAAAGTAATAAATAAGGGGTGGGGAATATGATGATAAAAAGATAATAGGAGATGTTATGATAATGGGTAGGGGATTGAAGATGAATGAATGTTGAGCATTGTTTTATTTTATTATCCTTGTTTTCTAGTTATGAATTGTTGTGGCTGTAAGGCCTTATAAAAATTGTGGTCATTGGTGGTCCTTGTTTGTGCACAAGTGATGCTCTTTATTTGCTTTCGATACTCTGTTGAATGGATGTAACATGAAATATTCTTAATCACATATACTTCATTATATAAAAGGATGACCTAGGATAAAACATGTTTTGTGATCACCCCTGTTATTTAAAGTGGAATTAAAGAACCCCTGTTGGCTAAATCTGAATATGCTTGGATTAATGGTGCAATTGTGTGGTGTGTTTGGTTGGGTTTTTTACTTTGTGGTGGTTGTGTGAAGTTGAAGTTGGTAACCTTATTAAGGGTATGGGGTGGATAGAGGGGTTGGTTATATGAATGGTGAAGGGTATGTTTGAGTAGCAGGGATGCTATTTGGTGGTGTTTTTATGTGGATTTTGTGTATAGGGTGGTACAGGAGGTGTTTTTGTATCTTAGTTTGAGAGATTGATTGACTATGGAATGGATAAACATGTAGGAAGTGTGACTTCCTTTGGTTTATGTTGTGTTCATATAACTTTTTTTGTAGTGAGACTGCATTTGGGAAATTTTTGGGCAGTGGAGATTCAAGACTAGGTTGTGTCATGACTACATGTTTATAGGTGTGTTGAGGGTGGTGTTATTGTGAAGTGGGGATACCGGGTTTGGTTGGGAGAGGATGATTGAGCGGGATCACTTTGAAGAATGATAGTTGCCAGTGGTTCAATGGGTGTCTAGGAAGAAGTTGGTGTGTAGTGGGACTGCAGGTTGGTTGTTCTCTGTTGTTTTTTTAATAGGCGTTAAAATTGAAATGCTTTACCTTGGACCCTCTTCACTTATTCAATGTTCGCAGTACCATAGAATGAAGTGGGTTGGTTGTTGTGTGTTTAGTTAATCAAGATCTTCACCTTCTTAGAATGGTTGCAGATGTTATGCTTGGTTGTTTCCTTAGGTATTACTGGAATAAATTTAAAATGAAACCCTTAATTAATTAATGAAAAGTGGTTAAATGAAAAAGGGGTTGGGTTTTAGCTTTATCATTGTATTTTGTGTGGTTGTGCATATAGGGTAGTAGCAAAAGTGGTTATGGTGGGCTGGTTGTTTGTTTTCGGACTCGTAGGTTGGGTGAGTGTTTTTTACTTATATGTATAAATTTTTGTTCCATGTGATTTCTATACACACCCCACCCTTGTTGAGCACCATGTGAAGAATAGCCCCATTTCATGGGGAGGGTTTCTTTCCCAACATCCTGGTGGGAGGATGGATGACTGGTTATTAACTTTCTTCCTCACTGTCTTCTATTTATTACCACTCGAGTGTATCTAGGAAGGTTTTAATGGATTTAAGTTTACTATATCCCAAGATCATTCAGGCAGGTTGTGGTGTGGGTGAGAGGCCAAGGAGTTTTTGGGCCATTTTTCTTTCCTAGGTGTCTTCAGGATGAGGCCCAAGTGTTTTCGAGCGAGATGTGTGGTGCGGTTGTGGCCCAGGTGTCTGAGGGCGGGATCTGTGTGTGGTTTGGGGACCAGGTTTGTGTGGGAAGGTTGTATCTATGGGACTGTGTTTTGGAAGAGTGGTGGCAGCAAGATGTTATCTATTAGGAATGAGCAGATAACGAGTTGTAAATTGGTGTGGGGTACCAAAATGTTGATGTTCTTATACTACTACTTTACTTGACTTGCGTTATTTGGTGAGTGTTCCTTGGTAGGTTCTTTCAGGTTCTATTGTTCTCTCATATGGGCATTAGTATATTCCACCACTTGTGTACGAGTGTCTTTAGTTTTCCTACTATGTATACTTGTATACTCACCCTATGTTTGTAAAACTATTTTTAGGTTTCTATGAGAACTTTTTGGACCATGCTAGACTTTACAAGCTCATGCATTGGGATAGTTGTTGTGTTGTTACTAATTCTCTTTCTTTTGGTACTTGCTTTGGTGCTTTGGTTGTACTTTTGTCACAGTTTACGTTAAAATCATGCATGGGTTGGATTTTGGTTTCCATTATATAAATGTTTGGTGTTGTTTGGGATTGTTATCGTTTTATTTCCTGATCTTGTTTCATTAAAAATGGTAATGCATTCCATTTTGTGTGAGATTATTTACCCTTGGTGCTAGTCACCACTCTGGGACCTATTGAAGGCGGGACTTGGGGATCATTATCTCTCCTTCATCTTGAAGAAGGAAGGGATTGGCACTTTGTTGTCCCTTTCCTCATCTTGAATAATGTCATTTGTGACAAATATATAATGTTTTTCCTTAAAATATTATATTTTCTCTACAATATTAACATAATCTAAATTAAATTTTTGATTACTCATGCAGACAATGTCTTCTGCACATGATGGAAGAAAAAATTATAATAAAGGAAACCCTTTTTAAAGATATAAAGGTAATGTTACGATATACTTTCTCTATTTTACCAAAAAATTATATAATGAAATGTTTGTTTAATTTTCATTATTCATTGTAGAGTTCATTTATTTTATAAGATTTCTATCCATGTGTCATGCCTTTGCAGGAATATCATTGATGTTGTCTCTGCTCAATCACAAGGGTAATCTTGATATTTTCACAGTAAAATAATTTTCTATATAATTAATTTATTGTTTTATATTTATGTTTTATTTATTTATTTTTAGTATTACTCACATAATAAATTTTTTCATATCTAGGTGGATTCTTTTTTTTGAGTTGGGGTTCTCTATCCAATTTTCAAGATTCTTCTCCCTTAAAAACATTCCACCCCTATAGTGGTTCATTTATCACATTTTTCAAGTTACCTCTACTAATTTTATAGAAAGTTAAATGAAGTTTCCTCTGCTCAATCATAGAGGTAATCTTGATGTTTTCATACTAAAATAATTTTCCATATAATTAATGTATTCTTTCATATTTATGTTTAATTTATTTATTTTTAGTATTACTCACATGATAAATATTTTCTTATACAGGTGGATTCTTTTGTTCGAGTTGGGGTGCTATGTCCAAATTTCATGCTTCTTCTCCCTTAAAACCATTTCATCCCTACAGTGGTGAATTTATCACTTTCTTTCAAGTTACCTCCACTGCCTTTGTAGGAAGAGAAATGATGATGTCTCTACTCAATTATAGATGTAATCATGATGTTTTCATAGTAAAATCATTTTCTGTATAATTAATATATTGTTTCATATTTATGTTTAATTTATTTATTTTTAGTATTACTCACATAATAATTGTTTTCTCATAAAGGTCTACTATTTTTTTGAGTTGGGTTGCTCTATCCAACTTTCATGCTTCTTCTCCCTTAAAACCTTTTCACCCTTATAATACTGCATTGATCACTTTCTTTCAAGTTACCTCCACTACCTTTGCAGGAAGAGAAACGACGCTGGCTCTACTCAATTACAGAGGTAATCTTGATGTTTGAACAATAAAACCATTGCCCATAGAATTAATGTATTGTTTCATATTTATGTTTAATTTATTTATTTTTAGTATTACTCACATAATAATTATTTTCTTATATAGGTGGATTATTTTTTTTGAGTTGATGTGGTTTTTTCGAAGTTTCTCATACAGTGTTGGTAGTTTGACAAAGAAAGTCAATGGAAATCATGGTAACATTGACATTTACTTTTTTGAGAATTTATAATGTGTAGGGATCAGCTGCACCTCAATCTGACACATGATGTAACCATTATGACTCCAATTACTTCTTTTTAATTTAAATTTACATTAATTTTAGTAAAAAATACAATTGACTCAATGTGTCCATTATGATTTTAAAATTGACATTTTAATTTAAAAAAATCACAAAAAATCAATAAAAGGTGCTCGTTTTTTTATTGATAATTTAGGTCATCGATTCATAAATCATTTTTGATGTGTAGGAATCAGTCTCACATCAAACTGATACATGATGTGATCTGTATGAGTCAAATTGTGTGTTTCAAGTTTAAAATGACATTTTAGTAAAAAAAATAAAAGTGGTATACTCAAAACTAAGAAAACACATTCATATTATTTTGATACTTTATGAAAAAAATCCATAAGTGATTCAGAACATGTAAGAATTAGTCTCACCTCAATCCAATGCATGGTGTGCCCGATATGACTCCAAATGTGTGTTTTTATTTAAAATTGACATCAATTTTAGTAAAAGGCCAACTAACCTACCCAAAACTAAGAAAACACATTAAAATTTTTTAAATAATTTAGTACATTGATCAATAAGTCATTTTTGATGTGTAAGAATCATTCGTACCTCAATCCGATGCACAGTGTGACTGGTATGACTCTAAGTGAATCTTTTTATTTAAAATTGACATCAATTTTAGTAAAATTAACACTTTTTTAATTTATTTCTTTATATTATTTCTAACATAAGAATTTTTTCTTATACAGGTGCATTATTTTACTTGATTAGGGTGGTCTGTTCAGAAATAACATGATTCAAGTCAGGATTAAAAGAAACATTGATGTTTTTGAATGCATGTAATAATTTATATTTATGTAATTTTATGAACCAATGTTTGAAATGTCTATAATATAGTTTTTTTTATATTTTTGTTGTAAATTTAATTTCATTTAAATTTTGTATTAGGACTTATTTTTCTTGATATCGGGTGTGAATCTAGTGCTACAGTGTGCTGTTACAGTATACTGTAGTGGTGTTACAGTGTGCTGTTACAGTATACTGTAGTATGGCCCTTTATCAGTGCTTTTAAAAGTTCTGATAAAGGCCACATTTATTAGAAATTTTAAAATCATTGATAATGGTCTAATTTATTATCACTTATAAAAACACTGATAAAAGTTTATTTTATCAGTGCTCATAAAAGCGCTAATAAATTGTTCCTTTAGCATCGCTAAAATAAAGCACTAAAAAAGGGTTCCTTTATCAGTTCTTTTAAAAGTTCTAATAAAGTTCCCATTTATCAATGGGTTTTTAGAACTAATAAAGGACCCCTTTATCATTATCTTTTTAGTGCTAATAAATGACAAGGTATTTTAACCCCACTCATGTAGTCAACGCTTTTCTAGCACTGATAAAGGCCATTTCTAGCATTGTTAAATGCTAGTTTTTTAGTAGTTCTTGAAAGGTACTATAATCTAAGTATAAATCTTACAACCATTAAAAAAACACCATTTTCCACAATAAAGGGAAACTATCTTGAATATATGATCACTATCCCAAAATTCTAGAATTTACTACCTCTGATCAATATAATACTTTTAGTGTTTCTAAGTATTCTTCATCTTCTCATGAATCTCCTACACATTATCTATCATATACTACACTTGATCTACTCATATAATCATTTAATATTTTAACATGGTCCTATACAATAGAGAGATATATTAGGATTCACATATAATGCATTGAATGAAACATACTAATTGATGAGTGGTAATAGTTATCTTAATAAAATTAAACCAAATGAAAAAATTCTCATAAACCACCAAAATCAATAACTCATGAACACAATATGTTATCTAGTGTTAGGGATATCCACTTTGTCTAACCATCCATCCAAGGATGAAAATTTGTGTTAAGAAATAATTGAGATCCAAAATCATTATAAAGAGTCTTCTATACTCACAAGGTAAAATGAGGATCTCAATCTGAGATGAGAATTCTCATAACCCAATGAATTCACACCACCTTATCCACATGAAGCCTATCCAAAACATTCACCACACTCCAATCCTTTCTCTCTGTGGAATGAACTAACTCCATAAACGAATCTATAATAACCTAGATATGGTGAAACCCACAAAGATATTGAGTAAAATTTGTAATGGAATCCATTTATATATCCTACCATTTCCACTAAGGAACATCCAATGGACGAAACAAACCAACATAAATTCTATGCACAACTTTCGTTAATTGTTTGACCAAACACTGTGAGATGAACTCATACACTGACCACTTCATCATTTCCCAAACAAATCCCTAAAACGATGATACATCTTGGATATAATAGGATGTACTGTTAGAGGTGATATTTTAAACTCACCAAGAACCACCTCTCACATTACTAATGGAACATAGAGATTCCCTTGAAACAAAACCCAATATTGACCATCCTTGGAAACCCCATCAAACGACTCTATGAAGATGACACAAGACCTCCACACCTCTACCACATGGTCTCCTAGCCAAGACTCATATACCTGGTGAAACAATAAAGAATGAACTATTATAAGATACATAAAAACTATAATACCAAATTCCTCCATACCAATATGAAAAGTTAAAATATCTCTCATCATATTTCAATCATCTCTAGCCTCTTGGGAATCTCATGATGTGGCTTCCTACTCAGTACATCAGTCCCCACATTTCATTTCTCTAGAGTGCAAGACATATCAAAGTCATAATTCAGTAAGAACTCTATCTATATCCACTAATAAAAAATTCAAATTTCACTAAGATAAGATATACTATAGGATATTTTGATCATTTAATACCATAAATCAATACTAATAAGATATTTTCACTATAACATTAAAGTAAAAAATATGGATGCAATGTCAATATTAGAGGTATTATAGATATTCTCATGTGGATGAAAAATATTAAGACCTATATGAGACTAATTATATCTATTTTATCAAAAACCCCTATACCAATATGGAAATAATAAAAAAATACCTCAAACCTAACCCCCTACTCTAGAAAACAAAGAAAAATAACACTGATTTACTTATCTTTTTGATACCCAAATACCATCTAACATTGATTTTTCAATTTGAAGGCATGTTTCTTCTTGGTTAAATCCATAAATGTGCCAAAATCGAAGATAAATTAGATACAAAACTCCTATAATATCCTATAATAATAAGGAAACTAGGAACCTCTACACCATTTTTGGGAACCACCCAAGAAACAACTACCTCAATATTTGGAGGATTAATTAAAACACACTACATAAATATGAAATGGCCAAGGAAATAAAACTCACTTGTCAAAAAATTACTCATATATATCTTTATATATATTTTATTTCATTGAAGTAATTCCAAAACATCCATTAAATTCAAATAATTATCCTCCTATGATCTCAAATAAAATAATATATCATCTATGAACACTATAACAAACTAATCCAAGAAATCATGATAGTTTATTAGTCCCATGAAAATAGCTAGAGTGTTCATGAATTTGAAATCTATCGACATAAACTCAAAGTTTCCATAGAGATACTTGAATTTAGTATTTTATACATCTCCTTCATTTACCCCCATCAAATGATACCCAAAATGTAAATCAATATTTGAGAACTAGCTAGATCCCATCAATAGATCAAAAAAACAATCAATCATTGGGAAGAGATAATAGTTATTCACCATCACATAATTCAAATGATTATAATTGATTCATAACCATAAACTACCATCCTTATTTATAAAAAACATAGGAACCCCTAAAGGTGACACACATAGCCTAATTAAAACCTTATATAATAGATCATTGATCTGAATATAAAAGTCCTGTATATTAGAAGATGTTTTCCTATGGGAAGACATATGAGAGATTTTGGACTATGAAACTATCCCGAAATATATATTTTTGTGGGGGTGTGGTGTCACATATTATTCAATAAAAAATAAGGAAATTACTACACAAATCTCAAAAACATTACTTCCTAAACCTCCAATGATCTCAACATCAACTGCATTAGCTAAGATGAATAAGTATCCACAATTCTTTGATCCACCTGATGATCCCACTAACCAAAGAACACTACACACTCTCCTTTATCATCAAAACAATATACTATTATATAAATATATAATATTATATATATAATATAACCAATTCATGTGAAGTATTCCATCAAATAGTTGTATATGCAACAAGAAGAGATCTCCTTGAGAATTCCTTGGTAATAAGATGCTCTTGTATTAGTTAGGTTAGTAGATTATCATTCTTTTCATGGGAATTTAATAGGTAAAGTTACCTCTTAAGTGTGACCCTTGAGATATGAGGTTTTTATGGTATTATAACTATTCTAATAAGGACTGATGTTGACTTATGCTTCTAAGGTACCCAACATTGAGTTATGGGTAGCCTAGTGGGTGGCTTGGATTAGTGAGAGAAATTCATAGGAAATAATTAATTTACCACCATTATGATGTGAAAATAATATCATTGTTATTATGGTGATTATTCATTCACCCTTTATTTTCTTTTTTATCAATGACTACTCATTCACCCTTTTTATTTATAGCATGTTATGATGATAAACCCTTAATCTATTCTTATGCTAATAGAGGCAGTGATAACATATTCACTATATTTATGTTATGTATATAGTGATAAACCGTTCTCTTAAAAATTTTATTTATGTAGTGAAAACTTATTCACTTGTTGGTTAATGTATTCTGATGGTATCCCATTCATTGAAGATGTTTTTTATGTTGTAGTGATAGACTATTCACCCACATTAAGCCTAAAATGGTATCCCATTCATCCATAGTGGCTAGTGGATCCCATTCAATTATGTACTTTGTTATAGTGATTATATGTTCACCTTAGTATTATTACGGTGGTGTCCTATCCACCAATATTGTGATATATTGGTTATAGTCTATTCACTTTGTATTTTAAATTAAGTGATAGTTCATTCACTAGTGATTATAGAGTGGGATGGACCATTCACACATACTTGTTATGATGGTGATAACCTGTTAAACTTAGTGTGATGGTGGTAGTCATCTTCTTGTATTATTATGTATCAATGATATCCCATTCAAATATGATGGACTAGGGTGATATCATATTCACCTAATCATATATAAGAAGTGGTGATAGCCTATTCATCCATACTCTATTATGATGGTGGTAGCCCATTCACTTAAATAGTGATGTTGGTATCTTTTCTACACATAATATGATGGTGATAACCCATTTAAATTATTTTTATGGTGATATCTTATTCACCATAAGAAAAAATATGGTGATAACTTGTTCACCTAGTCACGTGTTATGATTGGTGATGACATATTCACCCATATTCAATGTTAGTGGTTATACTATGTTCACCTAGTATATTGATGGAAGATATGATAACTCATTTGTTCTATTTCACTATTGGGAATATGGGTACACCATCCTATTATGGAATTGTATGAGGAAGGTATGATTGTTTATACAGATGGATGTTGAGTACCCCATGGTATGATGTTTTATATGTTATGATTTTTCTGTTTTCATATAACATTGTGCCTGATCCCATATATTATCTAGATTTATTTAGATACACTGTTTATGGTTCCATAATAATATTTTTTACCCACAAACTACATAGGTATCCTGACATGCATGAAGACATTCTGATTAGGGATGTAGGTAAGAGAAAGGACCTTGTAATTGATGGTTGATTTGGGGATTCATGGAAGGATTCTATAAAAGGGACTGGGTTGAGACTTAGGTCCAATTTTTTAGATTCCTCCATTCTCTTGTATATGACCAGTCCATTAGGTGAACCAAATTTTGAAGCATGCCTTCTATGGAATTACAATATATCTCATTTTTTATAGAACATGATGATATTTTCTATGGTTAGTTTATTAATATAATGTCTATATCTTATTATTGACTATGATTAATGGTGTATCGTGATTATTATATTTTTATGGTTAGTTGATACATAGTATAGTCACCCCATATGTTTTTACTTCAATTCAGTGGCTAATAGTGTACAAGTAGGTTCATTTGAGGTCATGTGGACAACCTATTTTAGAGTTTTTTGGGAAAACCAGACCTGGGAACACTACAATGTATTATGATAAACTTTTTTTCATTGTCTTACTATATAGGATATAGTAGATGGAGAAAGGATATTGTTGGGACTTTGGATGGAACATTTTCTTATGAATAACTAACCTATTTATCGAGAAAGTCTAAGTTTCCAAGGATGGTATTATTGGTCTTGGTTTTTGATTGTTATGATTTTGATATTTTATGAAATATGATGCATGGTTGAAAATTTATTATTTTACTCTTATACTAGGGTGGAAAAAATCATGTTTCCATGAATTATATTTGGCATGTAGAATTCATATCAAATTCATATACCTATATGTAATTAATAAATTGATTATGATATAGGTTTAATGTTTAAAGTTTCCATGATAACTTATACTGTGTCTTCCTATATAAATTATTGGTATCTTTTTATTCAACTGAACCATGGGTATTGGTTCTTGTTTAACATAGGATTATTGATTAGGTGAGTATATGTTTTCCTAATACCTGGACCAAGAATGGGTAGGGTTGTCTAGGTCTATTCCCAAGATATCTAAGCCACTTGTGCAGTAGGATGTGTATATAGAGTATTGAGTCACCTTTCCTATCATTCATATTCCTAAACTATGATATCAATAATAGTGATATAATTTTTATGACATAAAAAATTGTATTTTATTATTATTACACCTTAAAAGGATATTTTTGAGTTTTAAGTGGATGGGGAAAAGAATTCCTGGATTATATTATATTCAGAACCCTTTATTGTTCCAATACCCACTATAGATGAGTAGCTTAAGGATAGCTTTCTATAGGTCCTATAATTTACAGAATAAGGGGTGAAAGAAAACTAGGACATCCATGTTATACATGACCATGTAGTTTCAGATGAAAAACCCACCTCTCTTTGTGGGTAAAGGTGGTCTATAGGATATAGAGTTTTGGATCAAGTCATTGTAGAATATTTTTGTCTAGATTAAGACACCCTCAGAGAGGAGGCTGAAGTTGGATGCATATATGATTCAAGGACCAATGAATAAATGGTGGGATATCTTAGTCTATGTAGATCAATATGTAGAGATATCTTATAAATAATTTCAAGCTCATTTATTGAATTATTTATTTCCTAATACTCTGAGGGAAAATAGGGCATGAGAGTTTATGCATCATGTTTAAGAGGAATGTTAATGATAGAAAATGTTTACCATTTTTTCAACCAGTTATAGCTTTTACCCATGTTGTTAGGTGATAATACAACTATTATTAGGTTATTGGAGTATGGATTGAGGCATTAAATACAAAATTAAGTGAATATTTTTCACAAGACATTTTTTAGAAGTGGTAAACAAGACACTCATTTCTAAGAGAAGCCAAATTGGTAGGATTAAGAGTAGGTAAATAGGTAGTATGAAACAAAGTTTTAATATTTCTCACTAGGTCTATGATAGATAGATTGGTCATAGTAGGGGTTTTTCACTTCCCCTGAGATGATAGAATTATATGGATTGATACTAGTGTGGTAGGATGGGGAATATTTGACCCGATTATGATAAATCACCAAAGTATTTAAAATCCTATCCTTATATGGGGAACTTATAATGATTTTTAAGAGTGTTCCTAAACCATCTAGTGGATGTGTTTTTGGTCATACTCAGGGTTCATGATTAGGACCAGAAGAATTATAGCATAGTGGTAGTTAGGGATAATCCAATAAATTAGGATAGAAAAGAAGATATAGTACCCATGGGTCAGGATAACAACATAATCTAGGGAGTACCCCTTAGGGGATTTTGGAAATAGAAGTCTCAGTTCAAAGCTTGAGTCGAAATATTTATATTGATAAGACTCCATCTAATCATGGTGAGAGGCCATTGAGAGTCAGTAATAATATCATTTTGGTATCTATATTGTCTCATGAATTATTTGATACATGTTTTTCACACTCATTTATTTCATCTCAGTTGTATGGGGATCTTGTATTATTCATGGAATATTTATATGGGTTTATTTCTATTAATAAATTATTAAGGTGTGATGAGAGGGTATTCATAAGTGTTCATAGTGTGATATTTTGATTAGTAGTTATAGGTTACTCTAATATTGCTTTGTATTAGAGATGTATAACTTCAATTTTATACTTTCGATGTACTGATTGATTTTTTTTTAATCTTGTATCAACTTTAACCATTTATGGTTATATTTTATATTTATTTAGTATGATTTTATACCTATGTTGATGAGTTATAGTTATAGGTAGTACATTCAGAACCTAAAAATCCCTAGCTAGGGACAATTATGATCATTTTTGTGAGAATTTCTCTAAGGGTCAAGGAGGGTATAGGGAAGTTGTTCTTTCCTCTTATCATTGACTAGTTTTGGGATATTTTTTCTAACAAAATCTTTAAATTTTCACTAGAGAGATAGGCTGAGTTTATGATATACCCAATCCTAGGTTAAAATTATATATCTATTCCTTCTTATAATATTACTCTTCTAGAGCTTAGATAGTTAATGTTTCAGTTGGATAACCTTGATGCAAAGGGGTTCATTCACCCGACAACATCCACTTGGGGTGATTTTTTATTATCCTCTATTAATGGAGATTATTATTTTATGTTTATGTTTGGATTACTAGATTTTGAACTAGGTGATGGTGAATAAACAATATTACCTCCCTTATATAGATGAATCAACTAGTCGGGGGAGCTAATTAATTCTCTAATATCAAATTTTGGTTGAGATAACACAATTTGTGGGTGAGGACAGTAGATATTCCTCAGAATTATTTTAGGAGAATATATAGCCTAAATGAGTTTCTAATGATTTCTCCCAAGGTGAAGAATGTGTTGAAAGTGTTTATGGCCTAATGAATAGGGCCTTCCATCCATTTTTTGTTCTAATTATAGTCATTTTAATCGATGTAATTTGTGTGTACTCTAAGACATGGGAGTAAAATGCTCGATATATAGAGACTATCTTGAACATGTTTAGGGTTTATTGACTATAAACTAATCTATCAAAGTTTAATTTAGGAATAAGAGTGGTTCACTTCTTAAGGATTGTGATATCTGAGGTGGGTATATCAGTGGACCCTCATAAATTCAAGGCTTTTATATATTGGGAGTGACCAATGAAGGTTTTTGAGACCCATATTATCCTTGGATAGGTAGGATATTATAATAGATGCATTCAGGATTCAATAGACTAGCAGTGGGAATGGTGAACCTATCCAAGAAGGGGGTGAAGTTAGAATGATCTAACCCATGTGATAGATCCTTTTGGGAGCCAAGGGATAGATTGATATCTATACCTATTTTGATCTTACTAGAGTTTAGTAAATATTATACCTTTCATTTTGATGTATCAGGTGTTGGTCTTAGATTAGTTCTTATAAAAAATGAGTGAGTGGTTGTTTATGGGTCCAGACAGTTGAGGTAACATGATAGAAACAGATTGATGCATGCTTTATAGGTTATGGTGGCATTACACGCACTAATATATTGGTGTCACTATCTTTTTTATAGGAGTTTTTTGGCATACACTGACCCCAAGAGCCTCAGATATATCTTTTCCTATCATGAACTGAACCTTTGGAAGCAGAGATGGATCAAGTACCTCCAATATTTTAACTTTGGGATTATACATATCCCTAGGAAGGGGAACATCATAGTATATTAACTAAATAAAAAGACTCATGTGTAGATAGTTCATGAGTCTACTCAGGAGTGGTAAGTGATGAGCATCTTCACTGAGATAAACTTTTATGCTTATCAGTGGTAGTGTAGAGTGACCCTCACTACCTTGAGCACTACCTTTTCATTATTCGATAAAGTGAAGGAGAGCTAGTTGTCTGAATCAGAATACTAGGTTTTTAGGGACAATATATATGGTAGGGAGTCACCCAAATATTGGACCCAGGATGATGGTAGGATTTCTTATGTATGATGTCGGTTTTTGGTCCTTATGAGCATACAATATCAGTTTAAGTGGGATTTGCATGCCTCGATATGGGTTGTTAACCTAGGGCTAAACAAGAAGTATCGTGATATCGAAATACAATATTGGTGGCCCGGTATATAGAAGAAAATTGTAGGGATTATTATATGATGATGCATCTATTATCATGTGAAAGGAAAGAATCAAATACCCATATGTATTTTTCAACCTTTACTCAGTTGCGAGTGGAAATGGGGTGATGTGATGACATATTTTGTGATGGGTATATTATAGAACTTTGTGGTAGTGATGTATGGAGATTATGGACCACTTAATATAATTTTCACATTTACTATTGATTAGAGAGACCCAATATATTGATGAGTAAGGAATATTTCATATTTGGTAGATATTATGATTGTACGATATTCCTATTATTTTATGTGATCGGTATTCTTGATATATGATCCCACCGTGATTCACTATTTCATTTTCACCCCTACACCACTATGATAAAATACTTTTGTATTGAAAATTATTAAAATAAAAAAAATTATACTTCATGTTTGATTCAATTATTTTCTTTTTATCACTGTTAAAAAGGGAAATGTTTCTTTTTTATAATTGTACTATAGGTGGAGGTGATTTGGAGAGCCCATGATGAAGTTCAAGAAAAATGGGCCAAACTGCACAGGATCCAAGCACATCAGTGGACTCAACCACACACTACTACTAAACTGTGCATCCAAATGGGATTATATCTTTTTTTATGGTCAAAACTTCAATTTCATATATTTCATATGAATAAATCCAAGCCTCATTATTCCATTAATGGGCCCATACAAACCGATCTGTCAAAGCCAGTGAATCTGCACAAAGTCTAAAATGGTGTGTTGTGTTATGTCAATTACTCAAGATGTAGTTGTCCAAATGGTGAAAAAAATTCAGTGGAGATATATAAGAGGTGGGGATATAACTTTTTAATTTTATAAAAAGTGATATAATATTTTATGAAGGTCAAATACCATGGGAAAAGTGGTTTCTAGAAATCTGGGGTCTCAAAACCACCTTCAAATTTTCCTATAAAATGATACCTTGGGCTCCCCATTTGGAAGCTCAAACAAGAGAGTAAAGTGATTCCAAATTGAAGTTCCAT
This sequence comes from Viscum album, assembly GCA_963277665.1. Classification (NCBI taxonomy): domain Eukaryota; kingdom Viridiplantae; phylum Streptophyta; class Magnoliopsida; order Santalales; family Viscaceae; genus Viscum; species Viscum album. Next base: position 1,289,773,186 of record OY728136.1, on the reverse strand, counting down.
ATGATTATTTTCATTCCGTTGTATTTTTTGGATCTCCCTATCCACATAGTGATATCTAAAAGGAATAAGTAGATCCACCCGAGCTTCCTCCTCCTCTCTATGTTGGGCTAAATGGAGGGCGTTCATTGTGAGAGAGATACACACATTTCAAGGGATTTACAACACATTTATTAGCTACTGGTTTGTATTAATTTTTGTGTTAAAAAATTTCATTCCATGTATCTTACATTATTTCATATTTTAATGCTTGTGTTGATTCATGTGATTGATTTTCTCTTAATTTCTAACCGATCGGTGTGAGGTTTTGTCTGCATGAATTATGTTGTTCTAATTGGATGATGAAAGAACAATTTTCTTACCAAAATTATTAACATTTAAATATGATTTGTAAGCTATTATTCCATGAATAAGTTTTGTACCTTGGAAATATGATTGTTATGTCAAGGTTTGGTTCTTCAAGCATTGAAATAAAAGGTTAGGAATTAATCAGGATTCCAATTAATTTCAACCAAAGAATTACTTCAAACCTAAATGAATATCTAAGAACCATTAAATTTAAATGTGTGTAGTGAAAAAACAAAAAAAAACCTTTATATCATAAAACTTTAAACACCGTCTTTATTTATCAACTATCAAACTCTTTAAATTAAGTTATTTTCATAAAACTATTTTTTAACCCCCCCCCCCCCACTACTTTTTATTAAAAATAATTAATCAAAACCTATGAACACTCCTTGAGATATGAACTAGGGTCTTCCCTAAACTATAAATAAACTTTAAAAGAAATTCAATTTGATGTCTCATGAAAACACGATCAAATTTTGGTGTTTTTGTCAGGGATCACTTTTGTTTTGGGTGTGCATTTTTTATAAAAATGTTGTTAATTTTGTAACTATTTCTTTGATCCTTTCTTTACTTTATTTTTAGTTTATTTCTAAAATATTACTCTTGTGTAGGTTCTATGCATGACGCATTCTACTCTTGGAGATTTACCACCTTTTAAACCTGAACTGAAGAAGATTCTTCATCATCAGAACCGCGAAACACAAGATAACCCTTTAAATGAGGACACATCACATCTTGAAACTCTTATTTATCATTATTCTTCTTCTGGAACCAACATCAAAACTGAAATAAACTTAAATAACATGGATGAAAATAATATAACACTAAAATAACTAACCTCACTTGATATTGATATCCAACCCACATATATTAAAATGCAAGTAGAGGAACCCAATTTCAAACTTAAATTTTGTTTTATTCATTTATTACCAAGATTCCATGGAATCACTGGAGAAGACCCACATAAACATTTAAAAAAAATTCACACTATGTGTTAAACCATAAAACCTGAAAATGTGGATGAAGAATAGGTAAATATTAGATAATTCCCTTTTTCATTAGAATATATTGTAAGAGATTGGATTTATTATGTTAATTCACCAATTAGAGGTTGGGCGGACATGAAATACCTTTTTCTTGAAAAATAGTTCCCAGCCTCTAGAATGCAACTATAATGAAAGTAATATGTGGTATAAGGAAATTATAAGGGGGAAAACTTCATGAATAATAGGAATTATTTAAAAGGTTTTGTTCAAGTTCCCACATAACCAAATAAGTGATCAACTTTTAATACAGTATTCTTATGAAGGTTTAATTACTATTGATTGAAATATGATTTATGTCTCCATAGGTGGTTCACTAGTTGATAAAACCCCAATTGTTGTATGGACCCTGGTTGAGAACATGGCACAAAACACTCAAAAATTTGGTTTAAGGTCTAGTGTACCCATTCGAAGTGTCCATGAGGTGAAAAGTACTGAGTTCGAAAAGAAGGTGGACACGAAGTTTCGGGAGGTAAGTACCCTTCTTCGACAAATTTATCTTACCAAAGGAAAATACCAATCTCCTCCTCCCATCCATTGTGGTATATGTTCTTATGACACCCACTACTTTGAACAATGGCTTCAATTGAGAGAAACTTCTGAGAGTTGTAAGAAAATATTTCCAGGGCACCCCTATATCCAAACCTTTAGGCAAAAACCTTACTATCCATCCAACCGTGAGTGGAAAGAAAACCAAGATTATAGGCAAGGGGGTATTCAATCAAACCTCAACATCCATGGAACCAACTGGGGTAGAGTAGTCATCCACCACCACCCATATATCCTCAACCATAACAAATTCCTTTCTAACAACTCGCTCCAAAAGTCAAGCCTAGCCTAGAAGACATGATGAAACAAATGACTGCCAACAATATCCAATTCCAAAGAACCACCCAATCTATCATTCAATACATAAAAACCCAATTATGCCAACTAACCAACTCGATGGGGGTAAATCCAAGGTCATGGGTTGGGTAAACTACCCTCTAAACCACTATTCAACCCTAGGGATAAGAGAAATGTTAGTTCCATAACCCTTCAGAGTGGAATGAAACTTAAAATTCAAATAAATCCTCTATTTTATTCATCCTCTCCTGAGGAAATCACCATCCCAACCACTTTAAATGCTCTAAATGAAGTATAACCTTATCTTAAGAGAATCCCTTTGAAAGGAAAGAGTGTGTTTTGGATGAGTCACCTAGTCTAACCATTCCTCTTCCATTTCACCAAAGGGACACGCAACCTAGGAAACAAAAGGAAACTAAACTTGATAAGTAAATTTTAGAAACATTCAGAAAGTATAGGTTAACATCCCCTTGATCGATGCTATGAACCAAATTCCAAGATACACCAAGTTTCTGAAAGAGATATGTACACACTGAAGGAGACTTCTAGGTGATGAGAAGGAGAGATTGGGGAGGATTGTCTTAGCATTGAAAGATCCATCACTTCCCACCAAATTCAATGATCCAGGAACATTCTTACTTTCATTCACTGTAGGGGAGTATTCCTTTTCCAATGTTATTCTTGAGTTAGGCACTTCTATAAATGTGATCCCTCTCTCTATTTCCTCTTCATTCCAAGTTGGGGAACTGAATCCCACTTGAATTTTTTTCAATTATAAAATTAGACTAAAACACACCCTTATGGGGTGTTAGAGGATATTCTTGTGAGTGTGTAAAATTAAAATTTTCCTACTAGTTTTTATGTGCTTAAAATGGAAGATGATAGGATGAATGAACATACCCTGATTATATTGGGGAGACCTTTCCTGAAAATTGCCAAAACCATAATTAATGTACTCAATGGTACATTATCTATGGAGTTTGGTGGTGACATTTTCCTCTTCAACACCCTTGATTCCATGAATAAACCCTCAAAAGAATATTCCTCTCTCTCTTTTAACTCTATAGATGTACTCCCTTCAATTCAAAAAATCTTATTTTCATTCCCCTAATCCCCTTTCATAGTTTTCATCATTGATTGAAATTTTAGGTAATGAATCTTGCATTGAATGTTGTATCGGTCTAGAAAAATTTCATGCATGTTTTTTAATTGATAATTTCATGAACATTGAGGATCCCATGACCATCGATGATACTGCTAAGATTGTGAAAGCTCATTCCTCATATGAGGATGTTACCATTGACCATTTAGATGAGATCATTAACCTCCCACTGACACACTCACTCCCATCAATCCAAAATCCACTATAATTGGAACATATAAAACTGCCTCAAGATTTAAAATATTCCTATCTTGAGAATAGAAACAAGTTTCCTGTCATCATTGCTAGTTCACTCCCTCCTGAGCATGAATTATAGTTTCTTGAACTTTTTAGGGACTATAAAAAAGATTTGGGATGGACACTTGCTAAAATTACTTGTATTATCCCATCAATTTTCACATATCATATATTGTTAAATGATGAGGCTAAACCAGTGAGGTTGTCACAATGTCAACTGAACCCAAACCTCCTAGATGTTGTTAAAAAGGAGGTAACAAAATTATTGGCTACTGGAATCATTTACCCCATCTGTGATAGCCAATGGGTCAGTCTAGTTCAAGTAGTTCCTAAACTAGTCTAACGATAATTAAAAATAAAAATAATTAATTGGTTCCAACTCATATGCAGAATAGTTGGCGTGTCTACATAGACTATCGTCGACTAAACCAACACACTAAGAAGGACCATTTCACATTACCGTTCATTGACCAAATTCTTGAGAGACTATTAGGTAATTCTCATTACTATTTTCATTATGGGTATTCTAGATAATTTTAGATCCATATTTCCCCCAAGTATCAGGAAAAGACAAACTTTACTTTCCTCTTTGGCACATTTTCATATATAAGGATTCCATTTGGTCTATGCAATTCTACAGGGACTTTCCAATGATGCATGGTTAGTATTTTTTTCAGATTACCTTGATAATTTCATGGAAGTATTCATGGATTATTTCACTATGTATAGATCCTCATTTGATGAATGTTTGAGTAGTTTAGGATCCATCCTACGTCGTTGTATTGAAAAGAATCTTGTATTAAATTAAAAGAAATTCCATTTCATGGTTCGCCAAGGTATAGTATTGGGACAGGCCATTTTTGGGGATGGTATCCAAGTTGATAAATCAAAAGTGGATGTCATTTCTTCCCCACCATTCCCCAAACATGTATGGGATGTGCTGTCTTTCCTAGGTCATGATGTATTTTACTATTTTTTCATTCTTGATTTTAGTAATATTGCACTCCCCCTCTCCTGATTTCTCTAAAAAGAAAAGGAATTTGTTTTTTTAAAACAATATGATGAAGCTTTTAATAACATGAAATGGAGTCTCACATCACCCCTGGTAATCCAACCACCTCGGTGAGATTTACCATTTGAGCTCATGTGTGATGCCTATAACTATGCAGTTGGTTTAGTCTTATCAAAAAGGTTTAATCGAGCTCCATATTTCATTGCTTATGCCTCACATACATTGGACCCTACCCAAGAAAAATGCACCACAACTGAAAAATAATTACTTGAATTTGTGTTTTCCTTGGATAAATTTACTTAATACCTTTTAGGGTGCAAATTCATTGTGTTATCAAACCATGAAACCCTCTAGTATCTCCTCATGAAACTAGAAGCCAAACCACATATCATTTTCTAGATGCACCTCCTTTAGAAATTTTTTGGGAAAAAATCCCTCAAGGTATCATTGAAGCATTTTTTAGGTGATTGTGTTTGTTGACAAAGTGGACATCTATGTTGTGATTGTTGACAAAGTAAACAATGATATAAAGATTTGTTGACAAAGGGGATTTCATAGTGGAATGTTGAGTTTAAGAGTTGTGGTCGATGATCCATGTTTCATTCAAGAACGTCGACAAAGGAATTAATGATCTGGAGGTGGTACAAAAGGAACAGCTACAAGGTGGCGCCATTTTCTAGTGTTTGCCAAATTTTTGGGCCTGAAAATTGACAAAAGGAGAAAAGTGGTTTTGGCAAAGAGACTTGTGCGTTGTGTACTTGAAGGATAGGAAACTTGCACACCTAATTTTTTTTAGGATTAGAAGGTCAAAATATGGAAAAGGAAAGAGGGTCACATAGGTATTGGTGTGGTCGTGTAGATGACTTGCGCGCCGTGAAGAGACTTGTGCACCGATGGCTAGAAATATTGGGAACTTGCGTGCCTATTGTTTTTCAAGATCAGAAGATCAAAATATGGCAAAGGAAAGAGGGTCGTGCAGGTATTGGGATGGTCGCGCAGGTGACTTGCAAGGGTAGAGACTTGCGCGCAAAAACTTTCACACCAAGGGGATACTTGTGCGCCATCACGCAGGGTGTCCAAATGCCTATAAATACAGGACCACCCCTCCTCATTTTCAACGGATTTCAACACTTAGAAAAATCAGAGCTCCCGTCACGCAGGTGTGGAAGTTGTGCAAGTGGTGTGTAGTCGCACAGGGGGACTTGCGCTCTAGTGTTTTAATTTGTGCACCGGTTGGTTGTTGCATGCCAATATTGGTTTGGGTGTAAAAGTAAGTGAGTCGCGTAGGTTTTGAGACGAAGAAGGTTGTGTCATACAAGTGGTTGAGGTGGACCTGCGCGCCAGTTGTGACCTGCGCATCGATACTTTCACGCCGGGTTATACTTACGTGCCATGTAAGGGTTGATTCACAGTGGTTATTCAGGGCTACGTGAAAGCTGGAAGATTTCCTGATACCTTCGGAGCAAAGTGAGATTCATCTACGGGTGAAAGTTGGACTTCAACAGAGCATCTATATACAGAGGAAGATTCATTCCTTCATGCAAATGAAGAGACCTACAAGTCTATAAACTATGAGTGGATCCTTTCTGGAGCAGTGAGAAAAGGAAGAGGAAGAAGGTGATCCTCTCCACCGACAGTGATCCAGAGAGAGAGAGAGAAATAGGGAGTGACCCTTGGGAAAGTAGTGATCTGACCCTAAACCTTGTAAAGGTTGTGAGCCTGGGATAGAGTGACTATGCCAGAACCTTGTAATCCACAGCTAGTGAAGTTTAGTGGAATTTGGTACGACCAAAAACCTGTCGGCGTATGCTCCTTGGACGTAGCCCTTAGTGGTGAACCAAGTAAAAATTGTTGTGTCATGTGCATGCTTTACTTTCTGTTTACATTGTGCAACGGGAAAGAGAGAGAAGAGTGTTTTTCTTAACAGCAAAACAAGATTAGAACGGATGTTAATTTTAAAATTTTCATACCCTGATTCACCCCCCCCCCCCTCTCAGGGTACTCAGCCTTATGGACCTAACCGAATTCAATCTATAAATTAGAGATAAAAAGGAGTTGAGAATGTGGTGGATGACCATATCAATAGGATCCTACCATACTTTAACATCGAATAATCACACCATATTCTCATAAATGACATGTTTCCTAATGAGAAACCATACTGAGTGCAAGATTATATTCCTTGGTATTATGAAATTGTAAGTTATTTGGTAGAATCTTTCATTCATACTAATTTCAACAAAAATTAGGCTGACCGTCTAAAACATGAGTCTTGTTGGTATATTTGGGGTGACCCCTACCTTTGTAGTACATTTAGTGATCAATTCCTTAGTCATGTTGTTCTCAATAGCGTTTTTCATTCTGTTTTTAGTTTCTACCACACTCTTGCTTGTGGGGGCCACTTTGGTCCCCAACAGACTGCTCACAAGGTCCTCGATTCTAGTATCTTTTAGCCAAAATTATTTTGGGATACCCAATGATTACTTTAAATATTGTACTCATTGTCTGATAATGGGGAATGTCTCAAAAAGAAATAAAATTCCATAATAACACTTTATATTTCATGATATTTTTGATGTTTGGGGCATTGACTTTATGGGACCATTCTTCAATTCATTTGGGAACTTGTACATTCTTCTGGTAGTTGATTATGTGTCAAAATGGGTAGATCCACGATCCACAAGGAAATTTGATTCCAAGACTATTGTAAAATTTTTAAGAACCCAAATTTTCTATAGGTTTGGATTACCTAGGTTCATCATCAGTGACCAGGGTTCTCAATTTTGCGACCAAAAAATGAAATCCATATTTCATCAGTTTGGGGTTGGGCATCGAGTATCTACTTCTTATCACCCACAAACCAATATTCAAGCTGAGGTGTCTAATAGAGAGGTAAAAAAAATCTTGATAAAATGGTTCAGCCTAATAAAAAATATTGGATTCTTAGACCCAAGGATTAATTATGGGCCTATTGTACTACTTTTAATACTCCAATTGTAAGTTCACCCTATCAGCTTGTGTTTGGAAAGACTTGTCACGTTCCTATTAAGACTAAGCACCAAACCTACTGGTAAATTAAACAATGAAATTATAATATTTATGGTGTAGGTTCTCAAATGAAGTTTCAGATTTAGGAGTTGAGACAAATGAGTAGATATTCATATGAGAACTCTAGGATTTAGAAGGAGTGAACCAAGGCTTCCCATGACTGTCTCTTCCTTCATCATCAATTCCACATTGGGCAAAAGGTCCTCCTTTACAATGAAAGGATGAAGTTTCATTCAGGTAAGATTTTTTACTACAGGTTTGGTCTATACACTGTTACTAATGTTTATCCATTTGGTGTTGTGTAGGTTCAAAATGAAGAAACCAAAAAAACCTTTACTATCAATGGGCAGAGGATTAAGAACTTCCACGAAGCCATTTTAGAGTCCTAGATGGAGGAAATCCATGTTCAATAAAAAATATATGAATGAAACCAACTAGTTTTTATCCTTCCTTCCCACATTCTCTTTTATTATAGTGGAGACACTACATACTCTAGGTGTGGGGGTGGGTATATTTCTGGGTTAGTTATGAATTTTCATCATCTTTCTTCTTTTTCTATTTTTAGTTGATTGAATAGTATTATTACTTTCCCACATTTATCCCTCGCTTTTGTGAAAGAATGTTAATTTTTGATTCCCACTTTATCATGGAAAATTATTCCCTATTAATCATGGAAGTTATTGAAAATTCATGAGGAATTTTTATATTTTTTGTTGTTTTAACATTCAAAAAAAATTCTGATGAAATGTGTATTTCAGCAAGAATTCAATAATATGGTGTGAATTATCTTGAAATTTTGTTTTATTTCGATGATATAAATGTTTGTATCATTTTGAAACCTTTGAGAAGAATGGTACCCTTTGTGTGAGTAGTTTAAGGGAAAAGTGTGTCACTTAATTTCTCCACACATCTTTTCACACAACCATGAAGTGTGAAAAATTATTACTTAATAGAAGGTAAATATAAGTTAGGTTAATTTTTATCTACTTTACAAAATGATTTTTTTCCATACATTCATTCATTATCCGATCTATTTCATTATTATGCCAGATTTACCTATATGTGTGTACATGTTATCCGACTGTTGTATGCCCTAAAAAACAAAAAAAAAACAAAACAAATAAACATTTAGGGGAGTGATTAAATGTAAAACGTATGGGGATTTCTAGGTCGGGAGTTTATGGTTTTACTTCTAGAAATACTTAAGTTAGTGGGTCTTGTAATTTGATTGAAAAGGATGTAGGGTAGGTTTGGTGGAAAGGATCATATAAGGAGACAAATTTTAAAATAACTTATATTTACATGATAAAAGTGGAAAGAATAGTATAAAATGGTTTTCCCGCACACATGTTGAGGATTATTTAAATGATTAATTTTGAATTATTTTCTTCGACCGGTATCATGAATCTCTTGTAATTTCATTTTGATACAATTTTTGAGACGTCTTTTTCTATGATCACTGAGAATAACTCCTTAGTGTGATTTTTTATTTGATCACACTTTTATTAGGAATTAAATTTTCACCAAATGTTAAATATTTATTAATTTGAGAATATCTCCATGCATTAATTTTGGAAATGTGAATTTTCCCAGGAGTGAAAATGTTTATCTTTGGGGGTGTGATCGCATCACGATTCACTGTTTCATTTTCACCCTTACACTATGGTGCTAAACTAGTTCTGTATTGAAAGTTATAAAAAAAATCAATTCATGTTTGATTCAATTATTTTGTTTTTATCATTTTTAAAAATTAAATTTTACTTGTTTTGATAATTTCATTGTAGGTGGAGGTGATTTGGAGAGCCCATGACAAAGTTCAAGAAAAATGATCCAAATAGTGTAGGATCCAAGCACACAGGTAGACTCAACCACACACTTCTACTAAACCATAAATCCAAATGGTCTAATATCTTGTGGGATGATCCAAAATTCAATTTAATACATTTCATATGAAGAAACCCAAGCCTTATTCTTCCATTAATGTGCCCATCTGAACTGGTCTTTCAAAGCCATCGAATCTTCACGAAGTCAAAAGTGGTGTGTTGTGTTATATCGATATCTTGATATTTATTTGTACAAATGGTGCCAAATTTTTAGTGGATATATTTATTATGTGGGATAAAACTCTTTAAATTTATCCAAAGAAAGATAATACTGTCTGGAGGTTGAAAACCATGGTCCAAGTGGTTTCTCAAAACATGGGGGCTCAAAACCACCATCCAATTTTCCTATAAAATGATACCTTGGGAACCCCATTTTGAAGTTATACCAAGATAGTGAAGTTATTCCAAATTTAAATTAAATATTAGTTCTTTTATCCCCTTGGATGTTTTGGAGCTCCCTATCCTCATAGGGAGAGCTGAAATGAAGAAGGATATCCACTCGAGCTTCCTCCTCCTCTTTATGTTGGGGTAAACGGTGGATGTTCATTGTGAGGAAGCTACAAACATGTCAAGAGAGTTACAACACATTTATTAGATACTTTTTTAGACTAATTTGGGTGTTAAAAAATTTAATTCCACGTATCTTAAATTATTTCATATTTGAATGATTTTTTTGATGTGTGTGATTGATTTGCTCTTAATTTCTAACCGATTGGTGTGAGGTTTTGAGTGCGTGACTTGTGTTGTTCTGATTGGACGACAAAAGAAACCTTTTATTAACCACTTTATTTATATTTCAATATGATTTAGAACATCTTGTTCCATGCATAAGTTCTATACCTTTGAAATACGATTGTTATGTCAAGGTTTGGTTCTTCAAGAATTGAAATAAAATCTTAGGAATTAATCAAGATCCAATTAATTTCAACCAAAGAATTAGGTCAAACCTAAATAAATATCTAATAAAAATGAACTTGAAATGTATGTAGTAAAATAAAAATAAAACCCTTTTTCTCATAAATTTTAAAATACCACCTTTATTTATCAACTATTATTCACTTTAAATTTAGTTATTTTCTTAAAACTTTTTTTAACCCCCCCCCCAATACTTTTTATTATAAATGCATACTCTACACCTATGAAAGCTCCTTGAGAGATGACCTAGGGTACTCGTTAGACTATAGATAAACTTTAAAAACATAATCAATTTGACGTGTCATGAAAACATGGTCAATTTACAACATTCTTCTTAAATAGATTATAGAAGACATTACATACGCCATTGTATTTGACTATTACATACCACCCTCATAATGGTGGGTAGTCTAAGCATACAATTAAGATTTATGAGGATATGTTATAGGAATTCATCTAAGATTTGTCATTTTATGGGAGAGACACCTCATGTTCATTGAGTTCTCCAACTATAATAGTTATCAAGTATTGATTCAGAAGTCACCTTTTGAGACCTTGTATAGTTTTCATTCAAATCACTTCATTATTTTCTAGAGGTAGGGGAATATTCTTTTATTGGAATGGGGCTCATATAGAAAATTTCTGAAAATATTCAACTGATTCAAATGTAATTAGTAACCACTAATATTAGTTTTCATTCCACACATGGTGTGACAGATATGACTTCAATTATGTGTTTTTATTTAAAATTGACATCAATTTTAGTAAAAAGTCCAATTGACCTACTCAAAACTGAGCAAACACATTAAAATTGTTTAAATAATTTAGTACAACAATCCATAAGTCATTTTTGATGTGTAGGAATCAGTCACACCTCAATATGATACATAGTGTGACCGGTATGACTCCAAGTGTACCTTTTTATTTAAAATTGACATCAATTTTAGTAAAATTAACACTTTCTATTAATTTATTTCTTTATATTATTTCTAAAATAAGAATTGTTTTCTTATATAGGTACTTTTTTTTTCTCGAGAAGGGGTGGTTTGTTCAACAATAGCATGATTTGGGTTAGGATTAAAAGAAACATTGATTTTTTTAATGTATGCAATAATTTTTATTTATGTAATTATATGAACCAATGTTTGAAATGTCTATAATATAGTGTTTTTTTCTTTTGTTTGTGTCGTAAATTTCATTTAATTTAAATTTTTTATTGGAACTTATTTTTATTGAGATCTAGTGTGTTTCTAGTGTTGGAGTGTGCTGTTACAACACACTACAGTGGTGCTGAAGTGTGTTATTACAACATACTATAGTATGGCCCTTTATCAGTGCTTTTAAAATCAGCAATAAAGGCCACATTTATCAGCACTTATATTAGTCCTGATAAAAATCCATTTTATCAGTGCTCCTAAAATAATTGATAAACGACCCTTTATCAGTGCTAAAATAAAGCGCTAATAAAGGTATCATTTATCTGTGCTTTTTTAAGCACTGATAAAGGACCCCTTTATCAGCGCATTTTCAACACTAATAAAAGACCAGGGCTTTTAACCTTGCTCATATAGTCAGAAATTTTGTAGCACTAATAAAGTCCATTTCTAGCACTGTTAAAGGCCAATTTTGTATTAGTGGGTAAAAAAATAAATATTCATTTAATTAAGGAAAGATTACCGCCAGTAGGGTCAAGCCAAAGTAGACACGAACATTGGTGCAGATGTACATAACATACTACTAAAAGAATAAACTATGGAAACAACAAACTTGGGGTGGTTAGCGTTGTGGACATAACCACCAATGATGAATAAAATATATGGAATTGGTCTTATAACATAGTTTTAATGAATAAAATAAAGGAATATTAATTTAGTGGGTCATGCCTGATGAAATTGGTGTGCATGCATGATAATTTATAAAACAATGAAACTTGAGGGCTGTGTTATATACCACCAACCTCACAATTGTACAACTCTCATCATCCATTATTTTCCTCTAGTTTGTCCTGGATTAGAAGAGATCTAAAGAACATATCAACACCCTGAAAATAGGGCATATGGTTCTCCATCTAAATAGTGTTGTCGAGAGAAATAATAATGATGAATGACTAAAAAGGAATAAAAAACTTACCGGTGTGGATCCAACGAGACAAACAATGCTTCAATTAGACTTCAGATGGATGAATGGGATCAAAATATATAGTAAATATCTTTAGGATCTAAAAGGGGAGGAAAAGAGAAATTGTTTTACACTAAAAATACAAGGGGAGAAGGAGTATGTTTTAACATTTCATTAAGGTTATTTTGGTAAAATCACCTGAAAACAGGCATTGCACGGTTTGACTGTACAATTGGCCAAAATTTGCACCAACCATGTGCCATCGATTAGAGAAAGGGGAATTTCACCTGGTTAGGCTACACGGATATGGAAATCATGCACCAACCATGTGACATCGATTAGAGAAAGGGGAATTTTACCTGGTTAGGCTGCACGGTTATGGAAACCATGCACCAACCATGAAAAACACCTTTTCAATAATGTCTGTAGTTTTTTCATGGTCTTATAGCCCCTGGTGCATAGTTAGGGAAAACCATACACCCTAATACATCCCATTATCTAGCACCGTATGATTAAAACATGCCACGCATCATTGCTCCCATAGTTTCTACTAACTGTGTGGATAATCTATTTTTCTAATTGGTTGGGGGTTCTGATCTCTTAAAAAGCCTTGAACACCCTAAAAAACTTTATGAAATCATTAGGAGTCCACATTAGGTCCAAAATAAATAAGTTTACCAACTTTAAAAGGATCCATACCTAAGTTAAAAACCAAGTTCTTATAGTATTCCCCCTTAAAGGAACTCATCCCTGAGTTCACCTTCCAAGGGTGAAAAAACACTGTCTGAGAACAACTCTGGCCACTAGACATGTACATCAGCCTCCTAATCCCAAGTCTTGACTTTTACATGGCCTTGCTGCCATAACACTTATACTAAAGGGATATAACGACCTCAAAGAGATTTATTTCTCCGGTTGATGATGCATAAAAGATATTCCTAAAATGAAGAATTGACATCTAACTCAAATTCCTCAGGATAAAAAGTATCAGATGAGTTGGCATGATACTGGAAAAGTTGTGGAAGGTGGAAGATGTTGTGTATGGTATAGTACCTTTGAGGTAGTAATGATCGATAGGTTACCGACTCAACTATCTATAGGATCTCAAATAGCCCTATACAATGAGGCAATAACTTCCCTTGCCTCCAAATCCATTTATGTCCCAGCTTGGGTGATACCTATTGGAAAAAAAATCCCCAGCCTCAAACTGCAAAGGCCATCGATGATGATTGGATAAGATTTTTGTATCGACTGAGAAGTAGACATATGATTCCTGATTAGCTAAAATTACTCCAAAATCTCTTACACAAGATGAGTACCTTGTGGGGATGCATATCCTACATCTAGACAGTATAGGGGTGAACGAAACAACCAATTGTACAAGACCTCAAAAGGATCCATCTGAATTGTCACTTGAAAGATATTATTGTAGGTAAACTCAACGAGATGTATATGATTCACTGAAAAATTCCAAAATAGAAGAAAATTTTTTGGAGAATATCCTCTAAAAATTTTATTTTCTATTCCAAATGATCAATAGTATGAGGTTAAAAGGTTGTGCTCAGAAGCACTTGTGTACCCATATCCCTCTGCAAACCCTTATAGAATTGTGATGTAAAGAGATAATCCCTATCTGAAACAATAGTAAGAGGTTCCCCATGTAGTCATATGATCTCACATGCATACATTCTTCCCATTTCATCAAATGATAAAGTATCCTAGATAGGAAGTAAGTGATCTAATTTCATCAGTCAGTTAATAACTACCCATAAAACATCACTACCTCTATGAGACCTCCGTAAAACAACTACAAAGTCCATTGAAACATCTTCCCATTTTCATTCTAGAATTGTAATTGGATGTAACAAGGTTTTATGCCTTTGGTGATTTTCCTTCACCTAATAACAGGTTTAACACCTAGTAATAAATTCTGATATCTAACATTTCAACCCAAGACACCAATATTGGTGACACATATCTTGATACATCTTGGAGATGCCTATATGAACTACCCACTGAGAAGAATGGGACCCTCGCATCAATTTCTATCTCATATATATAGGAACCCAGAAACATCCATGTATATTCATAACATCATCTCTATCCATAGTCCAATTCAGTGGTGGTTCATCTCTTGAAATACTCTCACAGAGAACCAAGCCTTTAAGATCTGAAAACTGACTACTCTGCACATTCTCAAGGAGGGAAGAGGTAATTTTCAAGGATAAGAGATTATAATGGACATTACTATCATGAAACTCTAGGTGTAGTTCAAAGAATAGGGCCATAAATTTCCATTCATCATTGGATTCGGGTACATCATGTGCCTGAGTTTTTTGACTCTACGCATATGATATTTCATTTCCCTTTCGAGGAATATATGAAAGATCAAAATATAAGGAATGAAGATGTTAAGCCCATATTTTATATTTTAGATTCAACTCATGATAATTAAAACATATTTGAGTATCTTTTGGTATGTATACACCATAAAGAACTCACACAATAGATAGTGTCTCCAGCAATGTAAGGCATGAACAACTATTGCTAGCTCAAGATCGTGTGTCGGGTAATTTATCTCATGAGTTCTCAACTTAAAACATCTGTATTCAATGAATTTATTCTCTTACATCATCAATTCTCCTAGGATGAAGCTTTATGCATCACAGAGCACTATATTGCCTCTACCAGGATCTAAAATAATCATAATAGGTGCTGATACAAGCCTCCCATTCAACTCCTAGAAGGAATTATTTGCACTCTTTTGATCACATGAACTTAACACCCTTCTATGTAAGACTAGTTAGAGGTGAATCAAGGTATGATAATTCCTATATAAAATTTCTATAATATCCATCCATACCCAAGAATATTCTTATATCTAACACGTTCTTATGATATACCCAAGAAACTACAACACTCGCCTTCTCTAGGTCAATGGAGACTTCATATTCTGAGATAATATAACCCAAGAAGTGAACTTTTTCCATCCATAAGTGGTACTTAGAAATATTGGCATAAATTTTATGCTCTCTCAGTGTACTTAGAACAATCTCAATGTTCTTAGAATGGTCGCTACGAGTGTGAGAATACACCAAGATGTTGTCCACAAATACTATGAAAAATGAGTTTAGATAGGGGTGGAACACCCTATTCATCAAGTCCCTGAAAATGGTGGGAATGTCTGTAAGACTGAACAACATAACAAGGTACTCACACATACCATAACTATTATGGAAAGAAGTATAAGGTATGTTTGATGTTCTAAATCACACCTAATGATATCCCAATCTCAGGTCGATCTTTGAGAATACCCTATCTCCTCATAGCTGGTCAAAGAGATCATCTATACGAGGCATTGGATATCAGTTCTTGACCATAATCTAGTTAAAATGTCTATAATCCAGGCATAGATGAAGGGTACCATCCGTCTTCTTGGTGAAAAGCATGGAAAAACCCAAATAGTATGTTCTAGGCCATATAAAACCTTTGGCATCTAGATCCTCCAACTGCCACTTGAGATCCTAGAGATCATTAGGTTATATATTGTATAGAGTAATGGACACTAGAGATACTCCCAGAATTAGCTCAATCATAAACTCTACCTCTCTCTCAGAAGGTAATATTGAAAAATCATTAGGAAATACATTCCTGAAATTATCTACTGCCAGAGGGAATTCATCCTAATGTAAACCCTAATTCTCTATGAAGAAATTGACAATCTGGGTGGTCACTCTGCCTAGTCCATGATGATTTGGTTCATCTCTACAATCCTGGACATAAAACTCAACCTTATAAAGATATCTACTATCCTCTAGTGATATAAACAATACCCCGCAGCAATAGTAGTCTAAAAAGTTGTGACATAGAACCAAACAATCCATCCTAAGAATGAAACTGAAGCTCTTCATCTTGAGAACAAATTGGTCCCATAAGAAAGGGTAACTACCTAGCACAAGGGGATAGTCCCTACACTTTCGTATTTTCTATGATCATACCCCCAATGGTGTATCTAGGTTCATTACACCAAAATAATACTATATTTCAAGTCCAAGAAATTCTATGGTAGATAAAGAGTGGAAGGATTATGAATCACCTGTATCAAATAAAGAAGATACTATAGTGGTGAAAATTATAAAAGTACCTTGTATTGTAGATGGTATTGCAGCCTGATCGTTGGGTATTGGCTGTAATTCTTGCAAATGACCTGATTCATGAGCTTTTTCAATAGCTAGACTATCGTGATCATTACCGATCTACAGGTGTTGCTGATAATCTGAAGTTTTTCTACCATAGAAATGACCTCATCCTCAACCAGTCCTTCTAGTACTACTCAAACTCCTCACCTAATGTGGCATAAAAGAATCTATCCCTAAATGTCGATCTAGTTTGGATCCTCTTCCACTAGAAGATGATGTAAAGGTCTGAAAGAATATCTGAAGATTCCCCGTACAGCTACAAGCCCGATACTCCAGAAGGTCTCTATTACATTGAGGCTTCAGATTCCCCTATCTTCCACACTTATGGAATACCACAGAGCTACTAATACTGGTACTATGGCTGCCACTACCCTGATGAGAAATCTCTAGGGAATTATTTCTGTTATAGGAATAATTACTTGCCTATCGCGGTACTGATCCTCTATGCCCAGTACTATCATCATCCCTCAAGTAGAGCTCAGTGGTACGGGCCTGATTAACTATCTCAAAGAAATATGGTTGGTGAAATAAATTCACCCAAGTGTGGATGACATACATGAGACCATTCTCAGAGCATCTAGTATGTGAAATCTCATCATCGACTAGAAGTGGTAAAAAGTGTGACAACATAATGAAATGCACTGAATACTGCATAACTGACATAGAAATTTGATCGAGATGCATGAACTATTTGGATCTATCAGCTCTTAATGTATAAAGAAATAACTAATCATAGAAGGATTTTTGGGAATCATCCCATACCATGACTTGATGGTGACCATCCTAGGTAATCACATCCCACCAACACTTGGCTAAATCACATAGCATGTAAGCAGAAAGCTTGACCCTCTCCTCTGGAGGAGTCTCCATATGCTCAATGATAGAATGGGTGGCCTCCAACCAAGACTCGGGAGCCTATAGACTGCCATCCCCTGAGAAGGTGGGAGGATACTGCTACTGGAACTCACAGGTTAGATCATCCATCATAGGTGTAGGTCATGAATCACCTTTCATGGATTGTATCAGATGTAGAAAACTATCATGAAGCATAGAGTCGGTGCCCATATCAGTTATAATGGGCAGTGCCTCAAGTGGAACTTTTGGCGGTAAGACTAGTGTCTCAGGGCCCACAATGTCGGGAGTCTAGTTTTCTCCACCTTCCTGATGCACAACATGAGGATTTCATGGTGGCATTGGTCTAAAAATTCCAATAAAACTCCTTAGAACAAGCTTATAAGTAGATAGAAACACTAGCAGAAGTAGAATGTAATAATAAGGGATCACTACCCAAAGTATAATACCCCAATAACCCATTTATAAGGTTAGGTACTAGTAAGTTATCATGTTTAAAATATAGGGTTTCTAGTAGATTAAGGGTAAACTATAACTTTCCTCATAAATTACTAGAAACCGTTTCATTTTATAAGTCAATATTCACTTTTACAGTTTTAATTTTCTTATTTTCATATATCAAGGTTCATTTAAAATATATCACCACTCCTAGAATTAGGACCCATACACCTTATCACTTAAATTTATGCTCATTTAATTTCATTATAATGGATTAACTTGGTAAATTACTCATTCCAACCCACGAGGACCATACAAATCATTAATTGAAATAGTAAATCAATCAATCAAATCCAAATAGTAGCCTAAATATATATATGTAATAATTATCTCTAAAAAATAATAGGCATATCAAGAAATTGAAAGTAGTGAAAGGAACCTATATGGCATGGTATATACATGACATGTGAATTTTAGGTACCTATGATGATGCATGGGATAATGATCCTTTCCCTCATATCATCAGACCAAGGATGAAGTAAAGTTATCAATTAGAATAATAATAATAACCATCACACAACATGTGCATCACCCAATGGTGAAATGATATCAATTTTAATAGGAAAAAGAAAAACAATAATCATTATTCAGGAAACTCAATATTTACCTTGAACATGGGTTAGCAACTCCCATGGATGGATTATAACCAAGTTCCAAAGAATTTATAATCTCCCATATATTGTCTCCAAATAGTAAAGAAAGAAAGTAACCACACCGATACCACTTTGTGACGTCCTAGACCAGGATGCCACTCAGAGGTTCCCCAAGCCCAGTGGGTCACTAGGCCTTAAGTGCTTCTCCCCAAGCACCAGAGGATATTAACTTGTAGCAAGGGCCTATGGTGTGTTCATGGGGAGACTATTCCCTCATTACCAGAGTGTATCACATCGGATAAATATAATAAAATATAAAAAACATAAACAATATAAGTAAATTGATGGAATAGAAGAAGGATAATGAAGTAATAAACAACAAGAAAAAATGATAATAATATAAAAAAGTTGATGATACATGTCATGTCTCTATAAAACTAGAAAACAAGGGTACAAGGAATCACAAATAAAATGATATAAAAAAGTATCAAAAATAAACCCAAAAAAATCCAATCATCCCTAGCTCCAACTATATCATCTGCTACCAAGATCCATCATAATGCAAGAAAACAGTCAAGTGTCTGAAGTGATACACTTCCCTTCATAAAAAACTTTATTCAAGTAATCTTCAAAGATGCAAATGGCAGCCCAGATAGGTTGTGATATAAATCTCATTAGGACACCACCAACAGTGTCTATAACATCCAATATGTGTAATATAATTTGAAACAGTGTGAAATCCTGCATATATAAAAGTAAAGTATAATTTTAATGTAAATATTCAATTAATTTATTCATCCTCATCTGGTGTATAAAGATATAACCATTTCATTTATGTTAGGACCAATAGGGGCCTATATACCCTAAGAGGGGGGTGAATCAGGGTATGAATATTCTTTTCTAAATTCTTCCTGCCCCACTGGATCTTGACCTCTTTATTACAAGGGTCACTTTGTTTGCACTTGTGTGTTTATTATGATCAATTATTTTCTTCTTTATCGGATGATGATGCTTTGAATGCAATGAAGGGAAGCAACCAGGAAGACACAGAGATTTTTACTTGGTTCACCCTCACTGGGCTACGTCTAAGGAGCATACAATGGCGATGTGCCGCTGTACCAAATCAACTAAAGCTCACTGCCAATAATTTTTAGGCTAGATCACTTCTATGCCCAGGATCACTGCCTTTATAATTTTTAGGGTCAGCTCACTTCTTTCCCAAGGGTCACTCCCTATTTCTCTCTCACTAGCTCATTGTCGGTAGAAAGGATTACCTTCTTCCTCTTCCTTTTCTCAATGCAATTGGAAGGGATCCACTCACAGTTTATAGACCTGTAGGTCTCTTCATTTTCATAATTACATGCATCCTCAACTGTTGATAGATACTCTATTGAAGTCCAACTTTCATCCATATATGAATACCACTTTGCCTCTGAACACAAGGCAATTCCTTTGGAGAACCCTTCACAAAGCACACTACTTCGCGAGGCTCCCAATTTCGCGAAGCTCAAACAAGCCTTTGCGAAGCTCCTGCCTTTCCGCGAAGCTCAAGACTTTGCAAATATTAGGTCGTCACGAAGATCCAGCCTCTTCGTGAAGCACAATCATTAGAGAAAGTTTCCTCATGTAGCGCACTTCCTTCGCGGATCTAGATTAGCCGCCGCGAAGCACCTCTCTTTCTCAAAGAACACTACCTTCGCGAACCACCTTCACGAACTGAGAGCAAAATATTTTCTTTGAAAACTCTCTACTTCTCTCGAGGGGGTAGACATCTATTTATAGGTGATTCCACTGAACCTCAATCCTTCCGAGCGAAGTCAGCGCCACGTCATCACAAATCGCGAAGCTCTGAAGTTTCTGCCGAAATTCTCTCAATCGCGCGAAGCACCACGGCAATTTTCCGATCGTGGAGCTTGAAGTGTTGTACCTCTCGTTCCCCTCGTTGTTTGATTTTCATGATCACAATCACCTTATTATTTGTCTAATATTGTTTGAAGTGTTTTTTTATGATAGGCACAAGGTTGCCAAGAAGTTGGCCCAAGAATGGACAAGAAGTGGACTGAAATTCAGTCCACCGGCCAACCGGTGTGATAGCACCGGCCAGCCGGTGGACCTGGCAGAGGCATTGCCCACTGCCAGGTTCCACCGGTCAGCCGGTGGCTCTGTCACCAGCCAGCCGGTGGCAACCTGATGCAACAGTGATGGCTACTGCCTCACCACCGGCCAGCCGGTGGCTCTGTCACCGGTCAGCCGGTGCTGCCTGGGCAGAAGGCCTTCTCAACGTCCAAGGCACCGGCCAGCCGGTGGCCCTGTACCGGCCAGCCGGTAGCCCAGTCAAACTAGCCGTTGGCTTTGACCAGTCAACCCTCTTTTGGCCTCCAACGGCTCCGAGGCCCTTTACAACGGCTCCGAAGACTCCCCAAGGGTTCCATGCCTATAAATAAAGGCCAAGCAAGCCCCGGACACCTACCGGATCATATACCAAGCCAACAGACACATTTTCCATCATTTGGCGTACCTCCGGTGGACTTCCTTCAAGGAACCCACCTTGCTCCAACAACTTCCACATCCAAGGAGCTCCTTCAAAGAAGCTTGGAAGCGGCCTTCAACATCTCCAATCAATCAAAGGCGCCCAAGGCTTCTCAACATACGGGTTTTATTGTTTTATTTATTTTGAGCTTTAAATTTGGGTTTGTGCCTACAAACCCCAAACTCTTTCTTCATCCCTCTTTCTTTTGGGTTTCACATCACCATTAAGGTGTGAAGAGGTTTCTTCAAGCCTTTCCTTTTAAAAGGCTTGTGTCATAGGTGAGCTAGCCTTCACCTGTAAGAAGGCTAGTGGGTTCTTGCTCAACCATTAAAAGCAAGTGGGTTCTTGCTTAACCACCAAAAGCAAGCTGTAATAGGTTCTAGTGCTACCTCAAAGCCTAGTGGGTTTCTTGCTAAAACCATTGAAAAGCAAGTGGTAGAATCTCTCAACGGTTGAGTTGGGAGCGGAGACGTAGGCCGGGTTTTGGCCGAACTCCGTTATCAATTGCGTGTCTTGCCTCTTTACTTTCCGCTGCACTTTCACTTGATTTTTATTTTTTTAATCATTTTTTAAAAGGAAATTCACCCCCCTCTTGCCATCATTCCCCTTTTCTCCGACTAACAATTGGTATCAGAGGCAAAATTTGAATAATTCCCTAACCGGTTTCAAATTAAAGATTTTTTTTATGGCATCTACCTCTTTCGCCCCCGAGGGCTACTCATTGGGTCGGGCTCCATTTTTTGATGGGTCCGACTATAATTATTGGAAAACCCGCATGACCATTTTTTTAAGAAGCATAGGATATCCTATTTACAAAATTGTCATGCAAGGTTATTCTTTGTCTTCCCCCGACGTATCCAAATGGACCCCCGCCGATATTAAGAATTTTGAGCTTGATGGCAAAGCCATGAATGCTCTTCATTACAGGTTAGATAGAAATGAATTTAATCGTGTTTCTACTTGCTCTTCTTCACATGAAATTTGGAAGCTTTTAGAAGTGACCCATGAAGGCACTAATAAAGTCAAAGATACTAGATTAGATATGTATAGACAAGACTTTGAATCTTTTTCAATGCATCCAAATGAGTCTATTTCTGAAATGTTTACACGCTTCACTGACGTTTGCAATGGTAGAAAATCTCTTGGTGATGATGTTTCAGCTGAAGCAATGGTCAAGAAGATTCTATGGGTCCTTCCGAGCTCATGGGCACCTAAAGTGACGGCAATCCAAGAAGCTAAGGATGTCAAAAACATGCCGGTCGAGGAGCTCATTGGATCCCTAATGACCTACGAGATCACGATGAGGAGGCAAGCTCAAAAGGAGGGCACACCAATCAAGACACCAAAGAACATCGCCCTCAAGGTACAAAAAGAAGTAAGCTCCTCCTCCTCATCATCATCTTCATCTTCTTCATCATCAAGCGGCGACTCGGAAATGGAGAATCTCACCCGCCAAATGCACAAATTTATGAAGAAACACAAGAAGAAGAAGAAATCTCGCAAGGCGCGAAAGCAAGAACCCACCGCAAGATCCGAGCCCAAGGTAAAATGCTACGGGTGCGGCCAAAAAGGGCATTACAAGCCCGATTTCCCACTCAACAAAAAACGGGCCACGCAAAAGGAAAAAGGAAAGAAAAAGGTCCTCAAGGCGACATGGAGTGACACCTCATCATCCTCCTCCTCCTCCTCCTCCTCAAGCGACCAAGGTACAAAATGCCTAATGGCAAAACATGAGGTATCATCATCCTCTTCCTCTTCTTCCTCCTCTAGTTCTTCTAATTCTTTTAATCATTTATCATATGAAGAACTCCAACATGCTAGAGACCAATTAGAAAATGGTTTTCATGAACTTTCTTCTAAATTTGTTTCTTTGAAAAAGAATTTCAAAAAACTTTCCTCCGAAAAAGAACAACTTCTCAAAGAGAAGGAGGAACTCTCCCTAAAAATCCAAAATTTCCCAAATGTTGATTATTTGGAATCAACCATCAAGGACCTTAGAGAATCCTTAGCCAAGTTCACCCAAGGTGAACAAAATTTGTCCAAACTCTTAGGATCTCAACGAGTATCTAGAACCACCAATGGACTTGGCTACACCAATATAGCTTCCTCCTCCCATGCACCCACTGTTTTTGTAAGGTGGAGCTCTAGTTTTAAATTTTGTAATTATTGTAAGAAACCCGGGCACCTCATTTATGAGTGTGATTGAAAAAATGCCCGGTATGGTCAACCCAAATCTATTTTTTATTCGGACGAGTTTTATAAGAGAAGACCCGCCATGAAACAAATTTGGATTGAAAATCCCTTTTGGCGAGTCTCTCCGGGCCAAAAATAGTTTCGTTTCCCCGATGATCTTTTGTTTTATTTAGGGGGAGAAATTTTCTTCAATTCAAAAATCTCTTTCGATTCATTTTTCAATTTAAATTTTCAATTTATTTTTTTTTCAAAACTCTCAATTTCAAAAATTTCATTTGGTTTCAAATTTCAAATTTCAATTGGTTTTTGATTCAAAACTTTCAATTCAAACTGTTATTCAAATTTTCATTTCAATTTCAAAAATCTCAATTGATTTTTCAATTCTCATATCTAGTTTTTCAAACCCTTTCCCTCAATCAAGTTTTATGCCCCGCGCTATTTTGATAATCACAAAGGGGGAGAAATTTCTTGATTGATTGGGGGAGAATCTTTTCTATCATGCTTTGATTTATTTTCAAACTATCCTTTAAGAATGTCTTTAATTTCAGTACTTTACATTTATTGTTTTGGTGATTGTGATCATCAAAATAGGGGGAGATTGTTGTACCTCTCGTTCCCCTCGTTGTTTGATTTTCATGATCACAATCACCTTATTATTTGTCTAATATTGTTTGAAGTGTTTTTTTATGATAGTCACAAGGTTTCCAAGAAGTTGGCCCAAGAATGGACAAGAAGTGGACTGAAATTCAGTCCACCGGCCAACCGGTGTGATAGCACCGGCCAGCCGGTGGACCTGGCAGAGGCATTGCCCACTGCCAGGTTCCACCGGTCAGCCAGTGGCTCTGTCACCAGCCAGCCGGTGGCAACCTGATGCAACAGTGATGGCTACTGCCTCACCACCGGCCAGCCGGTGGCTCTGTCACCGGTCAGCCGGTTCTGCCTGGGCAGAAGGCCTTCTCAACGTCCAAGGCATCGGCCAGTCGGTGGCCCAGTCAAACTAGCCGTTGGCTTTGACCAGTCAACCCTCTTTTGGCCTCCAACGGCTCTGAGGCCCTTTACAACGGCTCCGAAGACTCCCCAAGGGTTCCATGCCTATAAATAAAGGCCAAGCAAGCCCCGGACACCTACCAGATCATATACCAAGCCAACGGACACATTTTCCATCATTTGGCGTACCTCCGGCGGACTTCCTTCAAGGAACCCACCTTGCTCCAACAACTTCCACATCCAAGGAGCTCCTTCAAAGAAGCTTGGAAGAGGCCTTCAACATCTCCAATCAATCAAAGGCGCCCAAGGCTTCTCAACATACGGGTTTTATTGTTTTATTTATTTTGAGCTTTAAATTTGGGTTTGTGCCTACAAACCCCAAACTCTTTCTTCATCCCTCTTTCTTTTGGGTTTCACATCACCATTAAGGTGTGAAGAGGTTTCTTCAAGCCTTTCCTTTTAAAAGGCTTGTGTCATAGGTGAGCTAGCCTTCACCTGTAAGAAGGCTAGTGGGTTCTTGCTCAACCATTAAAAGCAAGTGGGTTCTTGCTTAACCACCAAAATCAAGCTGTAATAGGTTCTAGTGCTACCTCAAAGCCTAGTGGGTTTCTTGCTAAAACCATTGAAAAGCAAGCGGTAGAATCTCTCAACGGTTGAGTTGGGAGCGGAGACGTAGGCCGGGTTTTGGCCGAACTCCGTTATCAATTGTGTGTCTTGCCTCTTTACTTTCCGCTGCACTTTCACTTGATTTTTATTTTTTTAATCATTTTTTAAAAGGCAATTCACCCCCCCTCTTGCCATCATTCCCCTTTTCTCCGACCTACATGAAGTAATCGTGGAGCATCACCATCAATCCCTTAATTCCTTTTCCGTGAAGCTCCCTCACAAAGACCTTCACTACTGCGATGCGATTCAACTCTAACATTCGCGAAGCTTGACGTAATTGCAAAGAATAGCTGCCATCATTTTTCTGGTCTTCATGAAATCTAATCCATGAAGCCTATCTTCGCGAAATTCATTCCTTTTACATATTAAAATATGATCTTCATGGAAATTCTATTTTTGTGATGCTCACCAAACTTCAAATTTTGGACCCCAAAAATTTGGCAAACACTGGGAAATGGCGTCACCTTGTACTTCTCTTTTGCACCGCCTCCAGGTCATCCATTCCTTTTTCATGGTTCTTTTCCAACATTTATTGTCGAAAATATCTCTGTAACTTGACAATTCACCATGGAAACCTGCTTTTTCAGCAAACACAATCAACCCAAAAATGCTGCAATGTTACCTTGAGGGATTTTTTCCCAACAATTTATTACTTATGTTCAAGTTTATATAAATAGGTCACATGTGGTATAACCAACACTGACATCCTAACATGATAATAATGAAGGATCCAAGATATAACATGGCATCCTGGTGATATTAATAATCGAGAGGTTTCAAGGTGATAACCATGGAAACATTGACCTTAGGGGTTAATCCAACTCAAGTAGTAACTGTATTGTGGAAATCAGGGTAAGAGTGTAATACAAGGAGAATCATCCAAGGAATTCCATAATAATTTAATTCTAACCAAGTCTAAGGAAGACATCCAAGGTAAAATGGAATATGTAGTGACTAGTCCCAAGGGAGTATCTGAGGCGCCTCATTTCTATAGAATTCATGTTGGACCCAAGAAGTGTATTCAAGGAATCATATTATAATAATGAAGGAGGGATCCTATGGTGTCATACTAGGAATCCACTGAATATATGAGGATCAGGTTCCATGGTCAATCTCACCATTGGAAACCAGTACCCTTGAATCGGAATGGCATCCATGAGTGCTCAAGGCATTCCCTCAAGAATCCCAGGCTAACTTGAGTTTGACCACTCCTATAATAGTGTTAAGGTCCATATGAAATAGGAACCTTATAATCAATTCCTTAATTAATTAAGGTCATGTAATACTCATGCCACTTAATAACTTATTTGGTCCAATCCATTTCCTTCCCTTAGTTTTAAAAGGCTAAGAGGGGCATGCAACCATTTCATTGATTTTATAATTAATTACTTAGTTATATCCTCTACCTTTTATATGCATGATAAGGTAGGATAAGGATGAGAGAATAAGTGAAATTAATTTAATATAAACTAGTCCAAGTGATATCAATACTACACTTTCCAATTACCATTTAAACTTTCAATTAGGCCAAATCATATACATGGTATACTTTCCAATTTCATTTAAGATTGATTTATCAAGTTAAAACACTTACCTTAGGTGGGTCAAGTGATACTAACACATTAAAGGGATAAATTAAAACCAATTCAATAGTAATTTAATTAAGAAAATCTTACCACTAGAAGAGTCAATCCAAAGCACACCCAAATGGTGGTGCAGACACACATAATAGGATATTAAAAGCATAATATATGGAAACACACTACTTGGGGTGGTTGGGGTTTTGGAAGTAACCAAAAATGATGAATAAAATATATGGAATTAGTCTTATAACATGGTTCAAATGACTACAAGAAAGTCATATAAATTTAGCACTTCATACCCAATGAAATCGGCGCACGCACAAAAAAATTAATAAAATGAGGAAACTTGAAGGATGATTTATAGATTGACTACCACATACTTGTATGCCTCTACTTATTCAATATTAGACTCTAGTTTGGAATGAATTGGAGGAGATATAAATAATAGATCAACACCCTGAAAATAGGGCATATGAGTCTATATCTAAATAGTGTTGTTAACAGAAAGAAGAACAAAAAATGGATAAAAAGAAATCAAGAAATCACCAGAATGGATCCAATAAGATGAACGGTGCTTTGATCAAATTCCAAATGGTAGAATGAGATAAAAAAATTATATAGATTTCTTTGGGAGCTCAAAAGGGGGGGAAATAGAAACTTATGTCTACTAGAAATCCAACAGGAGAAGGAATTATGTTTTAACATTTCATTAATGTTATTTTAGTAAAATCATCCAAAAAACAAGTATCGTATAGTTTAGCTACACGTTTGTCCAAACCATGTTCCAACCACATGCTATCTACTATAGGAAGGGGCATTTCACATGGTTAGGCCACGCGATTAGAGAAATTTTGTTCCAATTGTACAAAACACTTCTGTAATAATGTATATAGTTTGTTCATGGTCAAGAGGCCCCTAGAACACGGTTAGAGAAAACCGTGCACCCTACTTCACCCCATTGTCTAGTACTACATGGTTAGGATAGACCATGCGGTCTAGATCACATGATTTCTACTAACCAAGTGGCCAGCCTATTTTTCAAACTGGTAGGGGTTCTGAGCTTCAAATAGGCCCTGAAAACCCTTGAAACCTTTGTGAACTTATTACATATCTGCATTAAGTCCAAAATAAAGAATTAGACCAAATTTAAATGGAACCATACCAGAGTGAAAAACTGGTTTCTTACACAAGTAGATCACCGCCTCAATATATCCCCATGATACACACTCTCCCAACTCATTATATATTTGTGGATGATCCCATAAGTAGTGGTGAGTGGAGGTGGATCATTTCACACCTTTCCATATTTGCGTGTAAACATGCATCATATTTTCTTGAGAAACAAGGGTTGGTGTTCACTATTTTCCCCCATGTATACCTTAAGGGTGAGCCGTTGGAGGCACCATAACTATATTATGAGCTAATATGGGGAATATGGATCGCAAATCACCATATATTCTACCATGGACACCAATAAACCACCTAGAAGGGCCAAGAGGTATGACTGCTTCTCGATGGTCTTTGTGCTGTTATTGGTCATTATGCTCATAGGTTGGGGGTACAGATGAAAAATGAAGAAGTCTGCCAAAATGATCCTTGTCAACACGTCGACCGAACCTAATTCGAGAAGAAAAATCCCTGTGATGTCAAGGATCAATGGCCAAAAGTTTGTACTACAAGGGGAGATGGAGTTTAGATACTCATATCCCGTATGCTTTTAACAATCCAACCATATAGAAAATGGAATGTCCCACACACATGAAGGTTTTACCCTATCTAAAGTAGTGCACCACTTTGTAAAAAATTTCCAATATTGAGACCACTAGGTTGATGAATTTATCTATCACTAGAATCTTCACCATGATAAGGGTGCTTGGCTACACCCCCATATGATAATCCTTAACTAGGAGCATCCACCCACATATCAACATAGAAATGAACTCTTATAGCCTGAATATTGGAGCCTTGGGATTCACACTATATCCCCATGATCGCCATTGGCTTGTCTCCAACATTCTCCAATATGAGTGATCCTTGCCTCATTGAATAGCCTTTCGACACTGACATGACCTCCCTGGTAGTCTATCCACTAGTTCATTCAGAAATTATCTGAGCCACTTCTTTAAAGGTATTTACTTCATCCCTAGATTGTTCTCACTCTCCCCCTAAACCAAGTTCAAAATAGCACATGTGATCACTATCATCTTCTCTTGGTCATCCCAGGAATCCTCAGTCAGGAGGAACTCATCATACATCCCCCCTTGAATAAGGATCCCTACAATCTAGTGGAGGTACCACATGATGAAGGCGTCCTCCCCATGATGTAAATGAAATGTTTTGGTCCATAGTTACCACATTATTAGAAACAATGGCATGATGTCCTAATGATGGTATACATGGAACAGTGAGAACCATGTCACCTCATAGAGCCCAACCTACTTTATTTCCACCTTAAAATTGTGGAAATAATGGAATACCCAGTATGCCCAAGCCCATTCTTCTATGAAGTTTCCACTCTAGCTCAAGTCACATCCTTCGGTCCACCCCTTGATAGGTTCCCCCAAAACTTCTTTGAGAATCATCTCATATTAAGGAGGGGAATTATCTTCATCCAGTACCTCCCCATTTAAGTTGTTCACATGGTTCCATAGTGTGTGAGGTGCGAGTGATGTTTGTACCTACGTGATATGACCTCCAACAGACTTGTTCCATTTAAACTACCCAAGAGTGCTCCTGAACCAATAAGTGGGTTTGTCTCAATTAACACTGGGGATGAACACATCATCTCTCAACCCAAAACCATATAGTGGAAGCCTCTTTCATAGTAGTTATTCTTATTTTGCCTATGTCAGCAATGCGGTGAGTGTATCATGACCTGATGTGATCTGAAATCTCTCCCCAATCACGAGGTTCCTAACCATATCCCTTCATCAATCAGTGAAAGCTTCATCAACTTAAATGTCTATTTTATTCAAGACTTAAATAAAATTTTTAATTAGTTCCCAATTTTCGGTTCACGAAGGTCGAGTTCATGAAGGTTCTCAAGCTCATGGAAGTATCTTTGTAAAACTTTAGTTAACAAAAGAGGAATACTTCATAATCAGTGAGGATCAAGATCACAAAGTTCTTGTGAAATTATTGAGTTCCATGATAATATATCACTGGATTATCTTCAATGAAAATCTTGTGGGCCCCTTAGGTACCCCACCCCAATTTATAGGCATGTGTTCAAATCATGTTTCATGAAAATATCTTTACAATAACAAATTTTCAATGATTTTCCCTCATAATCCTACCCTTATCTTCCTATTTGGATCCAATTCTAAGAGGGGAATTTGTTTCTAGTGAAATAAACATTTCACGGGAGAGGTCAAGAAGACACATATAGTTTGAAGAAAATTCAGGTCAAAATGGATCAAAAGTACACTTCCTTTTTTGGATTCATAAAGGTCAAAAACATTCTCAAATGGATGTAGCTCATGTAACTCACCATCTATATGAAGCTAGAGGCAGTAACCTCTGCACAATGTATGTTTGATTTGAATAATTCACCTGAATTCATGTAGTTAGAGGAGGTAAACTCTGCGTAGCATATTTATATTTGTGGAACACCCCTTCCTTCATGAAACTCGTAATTTTCCATGAAATCTTTCATATTTTGTGAAATCAATGCCCTTACCTACACTGGGCCTATAAATACCTCCCCGTGTCCGAATATTAGGTTGAAGCAACCATTCATCTTCCAAGAAAAGCTTAAAATTCTAGAAACTCAAAACCATCACAAGCAAGAGAGGAGACAGATTTACAAAGGTAACCATATTTCATGAAACTACCTCCCATGGATACTAGAGAACCTACACCCATGGTGGAGATGCATTTTGAGAAGGTCCCTGAACTACACATAAAAAGAAATCCCTTTTTAGCTCTTGGGGTATCATGAGATAATTATCTTTCATGAAACAAACCCCCTGGGTTCCAAGACTTCACTTCGAGGTAGGGCCACCCTGTTTCATGAAACATGAATTTTCACTAGACTCTTTCCCTTCAAAAATCCTAAAACTTTCACGAAGCCTCTAAACTTCATGAAGTCCCAAACTTTATAAAGTCCATCCACCAAGATTCTCTATGGTGCCTCATTTCACTCAATACCATTTTACAAAAGTTGAGTTCCCATGGGCCATGTACCTATACAAAACCAGTTCACCCAGACCCCAAATTCATATGCGACTAGTATCATCAACCCTTGCATCCATCCACATTTTTTTAAAGTATGTTATGGACAATTAACTTACCTTTTAATCATAATAATAGGCACTCTAATGCCTCTTGCTACTAAAAATATGCACTATGACATCAAGACCCTTGATTTCCACTCCTCCATGGTAGTTTTTACACCATGCACCATCCAAAGGCACATGATAAGTATGCACATGATCCCTAAAGGTGGAATCATCAAGGGGAACTGTCGAACTTTCCTAATATAGATTCCATTTTCTAGATCTTACTCTCCCTCTTTGAAATGGACTCCCTAGGTGTAGGCCCCACCATGTATGAGCTGCATGATGTAAAACTTCCAAGCCCAACATCCTAGTTATTTGATTTTAAACTACACGAGAATGTCCTCATCACATTACACAAAATTATAGCCTTACCTCATGTGATGAGAATGAGATAACCCATGTACAATTATCATTATATGTCACTTCCTTCCCCTTCGTGGGATGTAAACCTATATTGAGTGCCCCTAGGAATCCCATATGCATAATTCGCACCCCATCTCTCATTGATGCACGTTCCATGACATCAGCATCCTTACCGTATAAAGTTAAACTTCCTGGAATAGTCATGTCACATGACCTTAAATAGGGCATCGAACTACGTGGGTTTTGGTCTTTGTTTAGAAAAGGGTATTTAGTACCCCTCCATGAGGTTCTATCCTAACATACTAACACATTTGGGATACCTCCCTGAGGATCAATCCTGACACCCCAACATCACCATCAAATCCCTAAGTGTGGCCATCTCTCCCCATGGGGTCACACCTTCCCTCACCAACCATTAAATCTTGAGTGTGGAATACCCCCCTTGGGGACACACATAACCACCTATTTATCCCTCACAATAAAGTAAACCTCTGACCCACCTATACCCACAAGACATTAAACATGTGACCCACTAATCTCCATAATAAATTAAACCTATGATCCACCTGTCCCCATAATACATTAAACCCATGACCAACCTATCTACACATGAAACTAAACATGTGACCCACCTATCCCCATAAGAAATTAAACATGTGACCCACCTAAACCCACAATACATTAAACATATGACTCACCTATCCCCACAAGACATTAAACCTATGAACCACCTATCTGCCAAGACACTAAACCTATGAACTACCTATCCCTACAAGATGTTAAACTTATCACCTAACTCAGATTCTATACCCCATATAACAATCATGTGATTCCTGAGGTAAAAATCCTCAAGATACTTACACCCCTAGAATCAACTACCTCATAGTTAACAAGATATTCATTAGGTTTCGCACCTAAGATGCCTCATGTGAGATGACTCCAACTTCAAAAGGAGAAGACTTTATAGACACCCAACACACCCAATGTTCAGAAATTACCATTCATTCCCAACATTAATATATTATCTAATAGATTGTTGGTTCCCTATCAAGATAGAAGAAGCATAATTAACTAGCATCCACCTCAAGATGGCATTCAGAATGAGCTTCATGAACACGAATTAAATCTATGAGGGACTCCCAGACTAGGAAAAGATCTACAAGGAGGAATACATGGAAGGAGGAACTGATATCTCATTATCCCATTTAAATCAAGGAGCCTATACCACTAATTAAAGGGGTATAAGTCACCCTCCTTTGGAAAGCATGAATATGGGGAAATAAAGAGAGTACATCCACTGAATGGAAAGTTTATGTGAAAATCTGACAGAAAACATTAGAAATATATCAGTATAAACATCAAACCTATGCCCTAGAAAATATTACTTCCAATGCTGAATGGATAGCTCTGGTTCCATAATATCCTTTTTATATATTGAATTTTTAAGGGTGGTTTCTGATAATTCCTTTATAAAGTAAGAAAGAGGCCAGTCCTCCTATAACAAAAAATCCCCTAAGTCATTCCTAAAAGCATCACATTCAATCACAAACCTATTTGAAAAATATTACATTTCTAACAGCATAGAAAATGTAAATAAATATTTTAGTATTTTAAAAGATTTTGGGGATTCTTCAACCAGTTATATTCCCCTTTTTTAGTCAAATTATTCAGTAGTCATGCTATATTTTCATAATGTCGTATAAACTTCTTGTAATACCCTGTAAGGCTTAAAAATCCTCTCACTTCCTTGAAATTCTTTGGGACTTTCCATAGATTCACTGTCAACATTTTATTAGGATCCATAGACACTACAACACCCATATATTTTAGAATATATTTCTCATTAAATAAATTGGAATTGTTCCCTATCTTGTTTGACATGAAAAACCAAGCTGAAAATGAACAATGATATATTATTATTTAATTATGATTGTTATAATCTAGCCATTAAATTAAAGGATATGAATAATAATAACTGAATTTTAAAATTTATAAAAAAATATGTTGATTAATTCTTAGGAAATAAGAAATATATTTTTAGTAAAGTCATCTTATGCTTCAATAATATGTTTTCTTAAAAAATTAATTTTATATCTTTTCATGAGAAAATATTAAAATTAATTTATACAAATTTTAGAAATTTAATTTGATAAAGAGGATATAATTTTTTTAAATAATCATATCAAATTTATTTTTGGGTGAAATGTTTAGATTTTTTTTAGAAAGATTGATTTTCCATTAAATAGTGAAAAATATCTTTTTTTTGTAAAACTGTCATTTATTTTCATTGAAAATTATCATTATGATTTAAATTCGATCTTTAATTAAGATAATTATATGTTAGATATGTTAGATAGATATTATCTAATTAATTACATAGGAATCATATTTATACTTGATTTTGGTATAAATTTATTTTTGAGATTAATAACACATTTTTATGAAATACTATTTTTCATTGTATTTTTTGAATTTATGTTAGGAGTAATTTTTTTCACTTTTAGGAATTTGATTTTTTGAAATGGAATTAATTTTTGATTCATTAATTCAAATTTATTCTAGGATGGATTTCTTATATTTTTATAATGAAGTTATTTTTTGATGAATAGAAAAAATACCGTTTTTGTAAAATACAGTATCTTTTATTATATCTCTAAGAAAAAACTATGTTATAAAATTTTATTATACTTATGTAGTGAATAATTTATTATAATATACTATAAATATCATACAAAAATAATTTAAAAAATATAAATTAGAAGTTATTTCATGATAAATATGAAAATTATTTCCAGTGTCGATGTAGTGTTTGCGAAGAACTGGAAAAGTAATATTTGTTGTCCATAAGATAATATTTGAAATTTGATAATTTTTATATATAAATATTAATTTTTGAGTTATATAACAATTGAATTATCCAAATGATCTAGCAATGCTTGCATAGGGCTAGAAAAGTCAAAATAAAAAATTAAATAAGTTGTAATGACATAAACGTGGCTAAATACATATTGGATGAATATAAAAGATTATTTTGGGAATTATTAATTTTTTTATGCTGTTAATTTATTTTTTATTTTTCTTTATGTTACAATTATCTTAAATTATTAAACAATGCTGACATAGTTCTTGTGCAAGCAGTAGAAAAATAAAGTAAATGATTTTAAAAACATCAAAAGTAATATTTTTTGGATGACCTATGGTGTCACATAAATTTTATAGTTAATAATAATTTATTATTGATGGTTCAATAGATTATATTATAATTTCATTATTTTCATGTTGTTTCAAAGTCAAATTATGTGTATAGTTCTTAAAATGACATTAATAGTATTTTATGTTAAATATATTTTATTAAATCATTTAAAAATCATAAAAATGTTGCAAGATGATGAGTTGGATAATAACTGATATAAAATATAATTCCTTGGAAATTTATGAGCCAATTGTTACCATATAATTAAAATTATAACCCGTTAATATTGAAAAAATTATTACTATGGTTAAGGACTAAATTGGTTAACTAAGGGGTTAAACTAAAATATAAGGATTAAAATTCCATATAAACCTATAAAAATATTATTGGTTAAAGTTTTTTCAACCATATACTATCTTAGTTTCTAAAATATGTTCAATTTGTGTCATTTTTCTATGATTGTGACCTTTATATTAATTTATGAAAAGGATAAATACAAAATTTCACTCTCTTGACTTTAATATCTAAAATATTTTTTCATAAGGATAAAAAGAGGTTATGTTTAGTTATAAATGTTTATTTGAAACAAAAATTATTTTTTTTATCATGTTAATTTATTTTTAATTTATATTTGTTATATAATTTCCTTGAATGCTTACATAATGCCAATACAATATTTATTCAATTAATAGAAAAATAAAATAAATGATTTTAAAAATATTAAATGTAATAAAATTTGGATGAATTATTGTGTTGCATAAATTATTTAATTAAATATAACATATTAGGGATGTTTTAAAGGATAATATTTTAATTCTATAACTATATTGATGACTTTAAAGTCAAAGAAAATGAATAGTTCCAAAAATGACATTAATGATA